>MAVT02000590.1:0-26286 GCA_001702395.2 Diaporthe helianthi
TAAATAAATAAATAAATAAATAAATAAATAAATAAATAAGGCTTAAATAAGGCTTAAATAAGGCTTAAATAAGGCTTAAATAGGGCTTAAATAGGGCTTATTTAGTTTACAGCTGAACGCGAATAGCGATTCAGTTCGCACCTGAACGTGTACAGCCGTTCAGTTCGTAACTAAACGTTCAGCTAGCAACTAAACGTGTAATTGTTCAGTTAGCAACTGAATGCGTGCAGCCGTTCAGGCTATACCTGAACGGGTGCAGGGTTACCCCAAATCTTTTTTTTAGCGCCTTAGCGACCATCCTCTACCCCAACGGTAGACCGTCCACCAGGCTACAAGGGCTTAGATATGTAACATTAACACTACCTAATACCCCTTACTATCGTAAGTACTAGCTAATAAACTTATTATTAATAACTATAATACCCTTATAAGTACTCTTTTAGATATATATATAAGAAATATCTATTATAGTATTAAAACTCTACTTTACTTTATAGGATAAAAGCTTTAGTACCTAGGTATAGTCTTTATTATTTAAATAGTTTAATAACTTACCCCGAATATTAAGTTACTAAGTATTTACTAGATATTTATAATTTAGGTATACTTAAGCTAATTATAGTAATAGTGCTTTTTTTGAGGTAAAGAATAGATTATAGTAATCTTAAGATATTAGTATATAATATACAGTATATATTAGGGTTAGGGGTTACGTAAAATATTATAATATAAATGCAATTCTCGCGGTTTATAAATATATTTATTATACGTTTATAACCCAATTACTTTAAAAGTTATATATACTATTACAACCTTATATACCTATTATATACTTGTATACCTATTGTATACCTATTGTATACCTGTATACCTATATACCTAGTATATAAATATATAAGGATAGAGGTATACAGGTATATAATAATATAGGTATATAGGTATATAAGGTATTCAGGTATATAAATATATAAATATATAAGACCCCTAGGTATATAGGTATACTATTATAACTCTATATAGTATATATACTAGTTCCTAAGTATAATAGTACTTAAGAGTATATAAGTAGTAGAAAAGCTATTAAATAAACTCTATAAGCTTATTTATAAGAGGATAAGGCTTAGCTATATTTCTATACTAAAAGTAACTAGGTACTATAACAATATAAATATAGTAATAAATTAGAACCCTTCTATAATAATTCCTATATTATAAAGAATTTTTATTCTAATAGTACTTACTAACTAAGTATACCTATTAAAGTACTTCTAAAATATTAATACTATAACTAGTAGCTATTCTCTACTTATATACTAAATAAGCTAGCTTATATATTCTCTTGAGTATACAAATAACGTATGACTTAAGAAGGACTATAAATAGCTTAGTAATAACCTTAAGCGCTTTAATAATTAGGCTGTATTTTAAATACTAATAAAAAAAAGGGGGAGGGTAATATATATTTATGAACGTATAGAGATAGGGTTTAACTAACCCTAAAATAAACTCATAGTAGCCTGTTATATTCTACTACTAATTATATATATAAATAGTACCTCTATAGTCCTCTCTCTCGTTTAGTTAATAAAGATTAAGTTAAGTCTTATCGATCTAAGTATATATAGCCTATATATAGTCTACGCTAGTACCCTAATTAAAGTAACTACTAAAGGTAGAGAAGGTATACTATTAAAGTATTTAATAATAATAAGATTAGGATTATAATAAATTGATAAATAACTATTTAATACCTATAAAGAAGAAGAAATTTAAGTAGGAGAATAACTTTAATAGCTTCTCGCTTATAAGAAATATAGCTAAAAGTAGCTAATAGATATAAAAGCAGCTAATAGAAGCGTGTTAATTATATAAGTTAGTTATTTACTTATTTAGCTACGTTTTATATTTACTAGTTTTAGTATTACTTTTAAAAAAAATTAAAAATTATAAAGTTATACTAAAATATTAAAAACGAGAACCTAATAGTGTTAGGTTATCGCTCTACTAAATGCCGCTAAAGGTACGTCTAACGCTGTAAAGGAAAAGAGAAGAAGAAAGTTAAATAGTAGCTTAGGGCTAAAAGATTGATTTTATAAACTTTGATTAGAAAGGATATATACAGTATAGGGTAAAAGAAAAGATTAAAATTGTTATTCTAAAAGCTTAAAAATCTACGCGGTAGTATAACTACTTATATAGCCCATCTATAGTAGGTTTTCCCTACGCCCTAGAATACACCCCTCTTAAACCCATTGTATATATAGCGAGTAATAGGGCGATACAACTAAAGCAACCTAATTAAAAACCTTAAGGGTTTTTTCTAGTGTTCCAGCGGTTTCTTCTAGCCTCCCGTGCTACTTCTTACTCCTCTTTCATAGCACGCTTATCCTTTTCAAGAACTATCTTAATAGTGTTTACCTATAAAATATATCTAAGTAGAATTACTAGCATAGAAACCTACTTATATACTTTTAAAGTATTAATATACTTATACGTAGCCTTATTGTGTATAATAACAGCGTTTTCACAAAGCCTAGTTGCAATAAGTATTTTACTTTCTTCTTTTTCTTCTATATTCCAATTAAAAAGCAAAAACTATACCCTATCAAACACAGGAATTATAATTTAATTAATATATAAAGCAGCGCTCTTTACCTTTACTTTTTTAATAGTATTAACTATAAAGAGTTCGCTAAATTCCTTAATAACATTAAACTCTAGGGTTAAATACTAAGATATTTAATAATTAATAAGGCGCTTTAGGTTAATTTTGGTAAATCGCTAGGAAATATTCTTAATTGTAAATTCCATAAGCTCCCTATTAAGTAATAGCTTTTCTAGTAAAACATTCTATATCTCCTTTTATATAAGTTTTTACTAGGAAATAAGCTAGCTCTTAGTCTTTTTTAAATTCCTTATCTTATCTAGAGTAACAATAAGTTAGTTTATAGGCTATTAAACCTATTTACTAATTCTATTTATCTCTAATTAAATTGCAAATATTTACATGCAAAAAATAAACTTTTCCAAAGAATAGCTAAATAGAGTATTCTATGCAAGGTTAAAGGTTATCTAATCCTTAATTATCTAGTTAAATCTTCCTTTATTCTCCCAAAAGAAGAAAGCGACAAAGTTAGCTATATACTACCCACAGTTTATAAACAAAAGTTCAGCAATTAAATTAAGTTATATAGCCAATAATAGCAGCCTACTAGTCTTTTCTTTAGACAGCCCATTCTTTAGGTATAAAAGTATAACCTCCTTTATAGCTTTAAAACTAAATTTATACCTCTCTACATTCAAATAAGTATTTATAATTAAGATCTTCTTAAGTTTACAATTATAAATAGCAACTACCTAGTAATTAAAATAGTAAAAAAATAAAACAATAAACTAATAAGTTCTTTTAAGCTTTTACTACTTAAGGTTTCGAGTTAGGTATTTATTATACTTAATAGGCTAGTTAAAAAGAAAGATAAAATTAACAAGATTTAATAGCTATTATTATAAAAGTAAATTAATATAATTACTATAAAGTTACTATTTAGCAATAAAAAATCCCTGAGTATTATAAAGCAAAAGTAAAAAATACCCCTAATACCTTCTAAGAAAATAAGTAAATCTAGAAGGTTAATAAAGCTTAAAGTATAAATTAATCCTAGGAAAGTATATCTTTAAAATATATTCCATTTTTTAAAAGGCATCTAATTAGCATTATAAAACAATAGTTGTTTTACCTTAAAGTTTCCCTAAAGTTTAAAAATATAAAGCCCATTTATAAAAGCTTAAGTCTTAAAGGGATTTTACCTAAAAGCTATACTCTTACCGCGCTTAAATATATTCTAGTTTTAAATATCTACTATGTTTAGAAAGCAAACTCCAGAATAGTAATTACTAAAGTTAGTATAAAAAAGCAAAAAACTTAGCTTAACTTTGGCTCCTTTTAGGTTAAAACTAATCCTCTGTTTAATACTAGGTAAAGGGGTATCTAAGTTAAGTGGATATTCTAGTAGAAGGAATTTAAAGGCGCCTTAAATAATCTCTTTAAGGTTTTATATTAAGATATTTAATAAAAGCCCTTTAAATTTACCTTTTCCACGCTATTAACGCTTACTTATTTTAAAAGGTATACTAATTAAAGTAGTAAAAATATAGATAATAAAAGGGAAAAGTAAAAAAAAAGTTTTATATTCCTAGGGGTTATTATATAGATAGTTAAAAAGAGGTAAAAAAGGTAAGGATATATTTAGTTAGCGTAATGCTTAGTAGCAACCTTATATAACTTGCTTTTTAAAGATTTACTATTAACTAACCTAAGAAGAAAAGGTTTAATTAGAATATAATTAAGTAAAAAAGGTAGCTACTGCGTTATAAGAGAAAGAGAGAGAGATTTAAATTTAACTAAAGGTAGTAGATAAAGCTTTTTTAAATAGTTGCTAAAGGGAGGGTTATCTAGCGAGGAAAGTTATAGTACTAAGTAATTTACTAGCGTTTTTTCCTTGTTTAATTAAATAGTAATTGCTTAATTAAACTTTAACTAAGTTACTAAATACTCTTAACTACTAATTCTATTGGTTTCTATTTTACCCCTTTTCGGTCTTTAAATTCTGTTGCTAGTAGTCGTTAACCTCCTCCTTTTTTCTTCTTCTAACTACTAATAAAATTTATTTCCTTCTTTTTTTTAATAAAACATTTAAACTCCCTTATTTATACCTATTTTTTTTAATTAAAATAGCGAGTAATAGAATAAACGTTAACAATCTTATAAATAATCTTATAAATAATAAATCTATCTTTTCTATTAGTGTTTAATCCCTAGGTAAGAAGGCGCGAGAAGCGTAAGCGTTTTTAGATTTTATCTTTAAAGATAGAAAACTTGTTAGGTTAAAGAGCGAGGAAAATAATTAAAAAAAGAGTAAAAAGCGAGAGTTATTTACCCTTATAATTTCCAAGCCTATCTTTAATTATAAAAGCTCTATCGCTTTTTATAACAGTAGTTTCACTATATACTTTAAATAAGAAGGATTTTTTATAGCTAGGCAAGTTTATAAGAATCCTTTCTACTATACTTTTATTAGGGGTATAAGTATTTACTACCTTAAGGGAAAGAGTGCTAACTAATATATTACCTAGCTTTTAAATAATTAAAAAAGCCCTAAAAAAACTATAATATTCTTTAGCAAGCTTTTTAGAAATAAGGATTTTAAGTTTATTTAGTGAAATATTTATAAGCTTATAATAAAAGATATTAATAATATCTTTATAAAGAAAATAGTAGAACTACTATATAAAAGGTATATATTTTTCATTTATAATAATAAGGATAAACGTTATACTATAAGCCATTTAATTACTACTTTAAAGCGTTAAAATAAAACCCTATATAATTGTTATATATTTAAAATAGAATAATACTCCTCCTAGGGTATACCCGTTATAGTCCCCTTCTTTAAATATAAGTTAATTAAAGGATTTAAAAGGAATACCTATGTAAACTATATATATATAATTAAGGGCTAAAAATGCTACTTTAATAAGCTTGCTAATTTTGCTATTATTAACAATGCTATTATAAGCTATTAAACTAATTTTTAAAATATACTATTATTTAAACTTTAAATTAGCTATACTATCTAAATTGTTTTTTAATATAACTATAATAAATACTATAAAGCTTTTATTGGGGAGATTAAGGGGATTAAGGTTTAACCTAGGCGCTTAAAGCTTAAGGGGTATTAAGAGTAGGAGTAGGAAGAAAGAGGTTATAACTATAGGAATGTTTAATAGATGTTGACATTAGTGCAAAAAGCTAAATACCTATAATGAATTTTTAACAACTTTTTTTATAGTAAATAAAATAATGCTTTTTAATTATATACTTTTTAATTAAATATATACTTTTACTAAAAAATTAAAATAAACATATAGGATAAAATATATAAATAAATATCTTATATATTAGTGTATTAATGTAAATAAAATAGGATAATATACTAGCCCCTAACGTTTTAAATATTAAAGATAGAAATAGCGCTATTAAGGATATAGAAATGGAATTAAAAAAAGTAATTAAAAACTAAGGAATATTTTATATTTAGTTCTTTAAGTATTGTTACAAGCAATTAAAAAAATATTAATATACTAGTCTAGTTGCGTAGGACCTATAGGTAGTTTATTGGATAACCTTATAAACGATAAATAATACCTTAGAGAAAAGTTAAAGGATGCTAAAGAGGTTGAAAAAATAAATGTTAAAGATAATTGTTGTAGCATTACCTTTAATGGTAAAGTAACATTTAACTAGTTTTGGAATTAATCAGAATTGTTATTATAGTTTAGAATATCTATAAAAGGTATAGGTGCTATAGGGTCTAAGAAAGCTTAACTAGAATCTCCCTTTCTAAAGTTTAAAGCTCTAACTAATAAAAATTAAAGTGCCTAAAAAGATAAAACTTTAGGCTTTTAAATTCCATTATACTTAATAAATTTCTTAAGCTTATATAAGAAAAATATACTATTAATTAAAACATTATTTAGTATACAAAGCTTATATACATTGTTGAGTTCTATAAACTTAATAATAAAAAATCTAAACTATTAGTAAGTTACCTTATAAAAAGATAAATAATTAGTTTTTTATTATTTATTAATAACTAATACAAGGTTATCCTTTACTAGCAACTATAATCTTATAAACCCCCTATATATATCCCTTAACGCAGCCTTTTTTCTATATTCCACTATAGTATTTTATACCTTTAAAATATCTTCCTTAAGATTTAGTAGTAATTAAAGCTAGTAAATTAATGCATCTTCTATAAATATATTTAGGTCTTATATTTATACCCTTTAAGTAGGGATATTAATCTTAATAGAGATAATTAGCTTATATTTATAAAGAAAATAGAAAGGGCTTTTCGTGTTAAAATGCCTTAAAAATATCGAATTAATAAAAAAAGTATATAGCAATATACTACGCTAGCTTTTAATACTATATTTATCTATTATCTTTAATATAGTAGTAATTAAATTAAAGTAGCCTTACTTTTTAATACTGTTAGTATAAGGGTTATAGGCTAATAAAAGGACTTAGTAAATATTAATTTAGTGTAAATACTTTGTAAATTTACCTATATTTTCCTTTTTTCTATTAATAATAACCTTAGAAGGTAGGCTTTATTTAAATAAAATATTATTAATAAAAACCTCCTAATGCTCTTAGCGTTAGCTGTATATAAAGCTATTACCTCTAGCTAGCTAGCTAAGTTATAATAAGCCTCTATAAAATATACACAACCCTAATTAAAGGAAAGGTGCTAGATATTAATGTAGATTTTAGTAAAAGGGCTATCTAATATAGTTGGAATAACCTTATTGTTATAGTGCTAAATATCCTATTTAGCACACTTAGAATAGATAAAGATAGCCTTTTCTACATTAATATACATCCTCTTCTAGTAGTACATAGCCTTAATACGCCTATACATTGCCTTATGCCCCCTATATCTAAAAGAAGCATATATACTTTTAATAATTCTTTGTTTTTAATTAAAATCGTTAATAATACATTGGCATTATAGCTTCTTTTTAAGTAAACACTAAAAAATCTACTTATATTCAATAAACTAAAAGGCTATTCTTCTAAATATATCTAACTATTTACCCTTAAGATTTAGTAGAAGCTTTCTATAAATAAGAAAATAGATAATTTATTTAAACTACTCTAACTAAAAATAGTTGTTTTAAAGTAATAGCATTTAATTAGCATCTAACTTAAGTACTAAAAGTTGGGCAAGTATTAAATTACACTAGTCCTTAATGTTACCCTTGTAGTAGCGGTTTTTATCGTTAAATAAGCTAATAAGCTTCTAAGATAAAGTATTTATAACTAGATTATCTAAGCTTTTAATATAAACTACTATAAAATTATAAGTATAAATAACAACTAGCTATTAAATAATTAAGGCCCCTAGAATATCTATTGCTAAGCCTTTAAGCTGCTAAATAAGAACATTTAACTTAGTTTCTAGAAAAAAATATACTCTAAAAACATAGAATTAAAGGCGCCTAATTGCATATAGTACTATATAGCATTCTTAATTAGTAGCTTTATAAAGCTTTTTAGCTTTTATCTAGGTACTACTCTTGTAACGTACTAAGTACTAAACGCTATTAATTATTTGCATTAAATAAATACCTTATCTAAGCAAGCTAGCATTAACTATAAGAATAATATCTCGTCTAGCGTAGTTTAAATTAATTAGATATAGCTTTAAGGTAATTACTACCTTAATCTAGTCTATTGTATTCTAGTAAATATTGTTCTAAGTAAAGACAACTCCTTTCTTAAGAAGGTTAAATAAAGGTTTAGTAATAATGCTATAGTTAGGGATCTACGCTTAATAGTAGTTAGCAAGGTTAATAAAAGACTAAACTTAAAAGATAATAGTATACGTTATTTATTCCTTAATCTTAATAATCTTCTTATTTATAGGCAACTAACTAAGAGTACTATATATATAGCCTATAATATTAGCTTGCTTTTTATACTAATTAAACTTTATAGTACTAATTACTCCTTTAGCTAGCTCTATGTTATAAAGTATATTATTAAGGTTTTTAATATACTTTGCAACGAACTATTTAACTCTAGGGAGATTAGAAGCTTCTTACCCGCTATAGTTTATAGTTAAACCTTTAACTACAATATTATCCATAAAAGGCCCATAGACTTATAGAATAAGGTTGTAAAAAAGCTAAACTATATAACGTATAAACTAAGCAATAAAATTTGTAGCCCTTATAGGAAGTCTATACTGCTAGAATAGTTTAATTAATATAGTAAAGGTTATAATATCCCTACTCTTTTCATTTGGCTTAATTTAATTATAGCTAGAAAAAAAGTTAAAAAGGGATAAAACTATATATATTGCAAACTCCTTAGAGAATTTATCTATAATAAAAAGAATAAATGTATTTTTAATTGTAACACTATTAGCCTAGCTAACATTATTAATTAGTTAATAGCCCTTATTTTTTTTACTAATAAAAAACTACTTATTACAATATAAGGTATAAAATTCCTCAATAAGGCTACTAGCCTAGCGCTCCTAAAGTATTTTAATAGTAATCACTTAAAGCGCTTTAGATAATACATTATTATCGTTCTAATAGGCCTTATATAGAATTATTTTAATAAACTACAATAAAGTAACGCTTATACTAATTTAAAAAATATAGGTAAATTTCTAAGCTAGAGTTTTCTTTTAGTTAAAAAGCATATAGATAAATATATTTCTTTTAGTAATTAAAAAGCCATTACAGCTCTTCTCTATCATTACATTAAGCTAATTAAGAGTAAGATATAACCTTTATAGAATGTTAAAAAACTTAAGCTAAATCTAGGCATTATATATACTACCCCTATTAGCATCTATAGTTTCCCTAATTTTCTCTTCATATAATAGTTTCCAGTTAATAGTCCTATCAAGGATAGAGCTATCTAAGGGATAGTTATTAATAAAGTGCACTTTAACACCTATGCGCTTATATAATATTCTAATTACTAAAGCTAAAGTCCTTCTAACTACTTTAGTTGTTATAGCTAGGGATGGAATATTGTTAACCTATTTTCGAAAATAAGCTACGCGGTTTACCTTATAAAATCTACATATATAATAATAATTAAGCTAAAATATTCCTTTCTCCTAGTATACCATTTTAACTTAAACCTAAACCTCTTTAGCGTATATAGTAGAAATCCTTTTAAGGTTATTACTAGTTAAAAGGCTAACTACTTTATTACTATCCTTAAGCTTTAGCTAACTTAGCTAGCTTTTAGAAGGTTTAACTAGATTTTTAATACATACTTTATCCTAATTAAGCTAATTAAACCTAGCTTTAATAGCTAAGGTGCAAGGAATATAATGCTTAAAAACTCTTACACTAGCTACTAAAGTAATGCTAAAGGGCTTCTAATTCCTTTATCTAAAACTATATATTACTCTTAAATTACCTATAATAACGTAGGTAAATGAAAACCTATTAGATTTCTTAAACGTAAGGTTTATATTTAAAAAAAAGAGTATTCCTAAGAGAATATAATAGGCTACGTTATACATAATATTATTAACTATAAAGAAAACTTAATAAATACGCTCATAATCAATGTAAATCTAGTTCTCTATTACTCTCATTAAAGATAAAGACTTTTTACTATAAATTATAAAGTTTATTAACCTTAACTAGGTATAAAAGAAACTATTATTATTATAATAAAACAAAATTAAAAGGTTTATCTTAGCTCTAATATTAAAAAGGGCTAACATAGGCGCTCAAGTATTATCACCCACACAAACTATTAGATAGGCGAAACTATAGTAACCTTAATTAATTATATTTAAAGTTATAGTAAAAACAAAATTAACCTTATAGCTAACAATAAACTACCTATACGTAGTATCCGGGGCGCTTATAACTAAGACTAATAGCTAACAAAACCTAGGCGCTATATCCTACACTAGTTTAAAAAAAACTTTTAATATAGTCTTAGTATTATTTTATAAAGTATAAAGCTATTTAATTAGCGTAGAATTAATATTGCTTAGTGCTAATAAATTAAAAGCGTAAAGCTTAATAGTCTTAGAAAAAATAGCTTACGCAGCTACTTTTTTAAGAGCTAAAACAAGTATAATAAACTTTTTAGTGCAAAAACGCCTAGGTAAGTTAGTTAATTTAGTAAAACCTAAGCCATTTAGCATACCCTTTTTTTAACTACACTAAAAACAAAAATTCCAACTATCCCTATAATCTTAGGTATTTTGGAAAGCTTTAGTTAATTCCTTGTTAGTAAAATAAATATAACTATTTAGTATAAAAGTATTCAAGATAAATTTAAATATAGCGTTATCCTAATTAAATATTTCTCTAGTTATTCTTTTCTTTTTTGTAATAATAGTAAAGATTTAAAAATTAAGTGAGTATATTAACTTATTACTAATTATCACTATTTATATCCTAGCGTTAAAGGCTATAGCTAAACTTCTAATATAACCTAATTTAAAATAATTTAGGTTAAAAAGGATTTTTAAAGTGTTAAGCAAAGTATTGCCTTTAAAAGAAGGATTGCTTTTAACTATGCGGCGGTACCTTTAAATATAAGAGAGATTAATATAATTCTTCTAAAAAAGGAATTTAAAGCGCCCTTAGATATAGGCTTTTATTCTTATACTAAGCTAATCGCAATATTTGCATACTACATCTAGGTTTAAATACTCTACCAAGCTTTTTTCAACTTTTTAAAAAGTACTAATAATAACTAACGTTCCTTTCTACTTAAAACAGTAGATAAGTTAGTAATTAGTAAAAGCCTTTTACTTAGAGTAATAATAGATATTATAATTAAGATTTATATAGCTATAACAAGCCTTAATAAACCTATCCTTGTAGTATTAGATACTATTAATAGTTATATAAACCTTATTGTTATTATCTAATTAAAGTCTAGAGTTATTATTGTATATAATAGCTAGGGCTTGGATAAAACTAACCGCTTTGGGATTAAAAAGCCCTAGGTTATCCCGCTAAGCGTTATATAAACGGGCTTTCGTATACCTCTAAATCTTAGTAAAACTATTTCCTTTTAGCTAAAAGAACTTAATAATATTAATCTTTATATCTACAATACCCTTAGTAATATAGTTAATAGGATTATTCTAAAATACTAATTTAGTAAAATATAGTTTTTAATTAGAAATAATGCAACTATAGAAAAACTATTTATAATTAAAAATAGAATTAACATCGTTAAAAGGGTGGATAAGTTAATTCTATAGAATAAAGCTAGTTTTGGATATATTTTGCCTAGCATATTCAATCTCTTTGTTAAGGAAGTCTAAAAGAATAGATTTAAACTTAAGCTAAGGCACAATCTTTAAATCAAAACTAATACCTTTCTTAAAAAAGAAAAACTTTTTTACCTAAGGGGGCAAGCACTTATAAAAGAGCTAGACTAGCGTAGTAGCTAGGTCTCTAGCATTGCTAAGAACTTAATTATACTTAACAACCCTAGCTTTCTATTTATATAAGTTATTGCCCGGATTATCCTTATACAGCCCTTTAATCACCTTATTAGACTTCGCTTACATTAATTTGTTATTCGTTTTGAAAAAAGTAATAAGTTACTGATTTTAAATCTACTAAGTTTTAAAGCTAGTAGTAACCTAGTTAATTACTTCAATAAGCTTATAAAAACTAGTATTCTACTTAAGTAGCGTTAAAAGATTATCTTTCGGGTATAAAAACTAGCAAGCTAAGTCTTCAATATTCAAAATAACCTATAATATATTAGTTCTATTAAACCTCTTTATACTAAGATTATTTATTATAATAGAAGCAGCCTAGAGTAGAAAAATAGCAACTAGAATAATTCAAGCTATATATTGGGCTTAATTAAATATTCCTTATAACTATGCAACCTAAGGTAGATATATAAGTAAAAGTAAAAGTTAACCTTAAATATTTCTAATTAAGTTATTGAAAATAGGAGGAATAGCTTAAGCGGGTCCCTTGCTTTTATATTTAAAGTGCTTGGGAAACCAGTTTCTACCTTGCTTACTAACATTAGTAAGCAGATTAGAAGAAGAAGGGTTATAGTACTAACCCTTATAGAGAGAAATTAAAATAGAGAAAGGCGTACTTAATAAGCTCAATGCCTTAGTAAAAGAAAACAACCGTTTTAAAACATCCCCAGTAAATAGGGCCCTAAGAGGGATAGCTACGAAAGGGTTTTTAGAGTTAGCTATTATTTTTAAAAGTATCTAATGAAAGTAGCGTAATATCTTTAATAAAAAGTTCTTAAAGTATTTATAGAATATAAAAGGTACTTTTTTTTTAGTTATTTAAAGTTTAGTCCTTTAGGAGAGCGAAAACCAAGACTTTCTATTTATATCTAGTAGCGATAATAGCCTTATTAAAACGAATGTATAGACTTAATAATTATTTTAGCTTTGGTAATAGCCTATCTATCCTATATTTCCCTTAGTTGCTTGGAATTCTAAGCGTCTACAATAGTAGTTAAGTTATAATAGTTTTATAAGTTAATAGTAGTCTTTAGCAACCACTAAACTACTATTTTACTAAGCTTTAATTGTTACTAGAGCAATATTAAACATATATTAAAAGTATTGTACCTTTTTAATCAAGATTATTAAAGTATTATTAAAAAGTTAGGCTTTATTAAAAGCTCTAAGTATTAAGGAGAGTTATCCCTAATAGTATATATATCTTTCAGCTAATAACTAAAATAGTTAAAAAGTATAAAGAGTATACTAAAAAGGGAGTTTTCTAATAAGAAACTAATTTGTGCTCTCTTTAGGATAAGTAATTCCTTGCTAATAAGAAGGATCTATAAGCTTGATTTCGCTAATAGTGGAGTATTAATTACTAGCCTCTAGATAATTACTAAGGTTTGATAAAGGAAAAAAGAATAAACTATTAATAAAAGCTATTCTCTTAAATCTTTATCTTTATTGAACTAAAGTGAAATAGCTAAAAAAAACCTATGTTTAATTTATGGGGTAAATACTATTAAAAACGAGAACCCAATAGTGTTAAGTTGTTGCTTTGCTAAATGCCGCTGAAGGTACGTCTAACGCTGTAGAGGAAAAGAGGGGAAGAAAGTTAAATGGTAGTTTAAGGCTAAAAGATAGATTTTATACGCTTTGATTAAAAAGGATATATACGATATAAGGTAAAAGAAGAGATTAAGATTGTTATTCCAAAAGCTTAAAAATCTATGTGGCGGTAGAACTATTTATATAGCCTATTCGTGGTGGGTTTTCCCTGCGCCCTAGAACAATATATACTTAAATATATATAAATTATAACTATGTTTTCTAATTTATTTATAATACTTAAAAATATATATTATAAATATTTAAAATTTAAAATATAAAATAATAAAAGTCTTTTTTTAGTTACTAATAATAAAATTAAATACTAAATGTTATTTTATACCTTTTAACCTAAGTATAAAGTAATTTCATAATATAAAAGAGAGGTTTAGTTAGACGTTTAAGGTACAAATAATAAATATAATAATAAGAATTATAGTATATGTTATATTATACTTATACCTAAGTATATAATATTATTAATAAATATTATACAACTAGCTATACTTTCTATATTATTTATATTAAAGTAGGTATTATAATATAATTAGCTTTAATTAACAATTAAATACGTTAGTTCCGTTAGTATAAACTTTCAGCTATTCCTGTAAACATTTATATATTTAAAAACTTAATTACTTTAAGTCCATTTCTATATTACTATTATAGTAATTAAATATCCCCTCTTTAGTAAAGAGTTAAAAAAAACTTTATTTATATTTCTTTATCTATATTAACTTAACTATCTACTATTTATATTATTAAAGTATTATTTAGTTTCATTTAGTAAACTTCTTTTTAAAAAAACGCGTTAGTTATATATCCTTAGTTTTTTAATATCTTTATAACATTTTAGGTAATAAGTTTAAACATTTTTAATATATAAATATATTTAGACTTTAGGTTGATATCTCTTAGAATCTTTCAGAATATATTAACAATCTTTATATTTTATAAACCTCTTTTTATTTAAATAACTACTATAGTATAAACTTTACGTAGAAAGCGATGAAAATTATAAAATTAAATAATCGAATATAGTAACTTACCTAGTTATATTTACTATAGGAGCTTATTTAATTAATTTTAAATTATTATAGTTATCTTACTTAGTTTTAATAGTAGAATAAATATCAATAAGTAAAGGGAAAACATAGCTTTAGCTATAACTATAGTTTTCTTCCTCTTTATCTTAGTAGTTAAATATACTTATAAACTCTTAAATATAAGTTATATAAAGAGGTACATCCTTTTATGAAGAGCTTTAATATAATTTCTCCCTTTATATTTTAACTTAACTATTACCTATATATAAGATTAATATCTTTACTTACATACTTAATATACTTATATAGTTAGATATAAAGTTAAGGGTAGAAGGTACTAAACTAAGTGCGAGCCTAGCCCCCGACTTTACTCCTCCCCTCCCTACCTCTTACTATTAGTCTATTATGTATATTTATTTTTAATTCTCTTTTAAAACCTTATAAACCCTATGTAAAGACTTTTTATATCCTTATATTCTAAGTAATATTTACTTTTTCAAGATATATTCATTCGTTTTCTTTTACTACTTATACTATTATGTAATATATTTTAAATATACCTATTACTTCTAGTATTTTTTATAATAAGACTATAAACGAGAAGTTAAATGATGAATAAAAAGGTTTTATAAAACTATGCTTTTATTTTAAATAGTTTTTTTACTTCTTTATAAAAATAGTTATCTTTTTATAAAATATTACTTAATACCTTATAAAAAGGAATATTTTTTTAGTTTAAAAGTTATCGTTAGCCTTACGTTAATACTATAAGAATTAGCTAACTTATTATTTAAAACTTTAAAATATATTTCTTTTAGCTTAGCTTTAATTTCTTCTTAAAAGTCTTTAAGTTTATAATTATAAGTAGTTATAGAAAAAGGTTTATATTAAGTATTAGCTTAAATTTCTTTTATATAACTTCTAAATGTAGTACCTTTTTAAAATATTTATTAATACAAATACTTTATTATTTATTAGCTCTTATATATCCTATAGTAATAATTTAATGTTATCGTATACATTGCTTATAGCTGACTTTAGATCGGCCCCTATGAAGGACGCACCGTGAATCATTAGGGCCGGTGTTACACATTGTCGGTATACTATGGACAGCTTTGGAAATCGCACATACTATCGCCATGTTTGCCTAAGTGTCTCCTCTCCGCATCCAGCTTAGCCTATTCGCATTGGGCACTACTTGTCTAGTGAGATTCGTACCTTGCCGCTCGAGCGAGTGTAAGCCGTTCGAGCACCCACGTTAGCAAAAAGCTTTCAGCTCCTTCCGAACGAATCGAAAAACGATAGTATACTTTCTAATCCTTTGAAGAGGGAAACGAAGTCCTGAAGGAACAAAGGGTAGTCTTAGAGCGTTATTATATTGTCTAGGTTACTAAATCTATACTAGTACTAATTAGGGTTTTTATCCTAAAGGGATAGCTCTTCCTCTAAGAGGAAGATTTAACTACCTATATAAGGCCCTATTTTATAATAACTAAGACCTTAAGGTTATTATTTAAGCTATTATCTTCTTAGATAAAGGTTCTTTCCTCCTTTAATAAACCTATTTATAGTAGGTTCCTCTTATATTATATATTCTACATAAATATATACTATAATTTTAAATTTTCCCTTCCTAGATTAATAATTTAACTTCCTATATCCCCTCTTTATTCTTTAAAATAATTACTACTTTATCCTATATTTTACTTATAATCTTTATTATTTTTATTCCCTTAAGGCTGTAAATAGTATTTTATAAATAGAAACTATTACTAATAATACTACTAAGGTTTACTATTTATATTTTATTAAACTTCCTAATTCCTCTAAATTTAGTTTTATTAGTACTTTATGAGATATAGTTCCTATTCCTCTACTAAATATTCCCTAGATCTTTCTTAGGTAGTATTATTCTTAATCTATAGATAGCCTAAAGGTATACGGTCCCTTTATATAGTAGTAAACGCTTAGAGACCTAGTATTTATAAAAGATATAGTATCAAAAAGCCCGTCTCTACGGGTACGTAGCCGCAGCTTTATGCTGCATAGATCAGGCTAGGGAGCATCGCTCCTAATAGTAGTATTAACTAGAATTATCGCTTTAAGTAGCCTAAGAGCTAATAAACAGTAAAGTATTTATATAGTAAGACTTAAAAAAAAATCAAAAAGGGTACTATTTAAAAGTACTATGTAAAGCAAATTTAAGATAAAAACTTCTCCCTTTACTACTAATAAATATAACCCTATAGACCTCTAAAAGAAAATCAAAAAAATCAACTCTAAGCTAAGGAAACATTATAAGACATTACACAATAGGTAAGCTAACACCTATAGTCCCCTATCTAACCTAAAAGCTAACTTTAAAAAAAAAGCTAAAATATAATTTCTTATAGACTATAAAGCGATATTTTACGAGAAGAGTACTACTCTCTTAGAAAAAGCAAAATACGCTATCTAAATAAGAATAGGGTAATATAAGGACTATTCACCTATCCTTCTACTCCCAGTTTATAGCCTCATTACTAAGGATCTAAAAACTATTAAGTATATTTAAACTATATTGAATAATAACGTAAAGGGTAGGAAGGGGGGGATAAAGGTGCCTCTTAAGAGCGACTACTACTATAAGTATAGAGACATCGAAGTCTTTATATATAGCTTGGGGGCCCCTGAAGAAGCGTCTAATAGCGAAGACACCTAATAGAAGAACAGTAGGGGGAAGAGGGGGGGGAGGGGGAAAAATACAGTTGTGGCCAAAGCCTAAATCTTTCTTAATAAAGTATCTTAATATCTTTAGGGGCTTACTTTAAGCTTAGTTACTTTATTTAGTTATTAATTACTATAAAGGTTTTAAAGGCCCCCTTTTTAACCTCTCTTAGTCCTTATTATTCTATATAGCTCTATAATTCCTAGAGTTAGAAGTATTATTTATCTTAGAGCCTCTATCCTTAGAGTTTATTTAATCTTTAGACTTATTCTTAGTAAAATAATAAATAAATATAGTAAAGGGTTTCATAGTATTATTCTTAAATAGTAATTTATCCCTTATTTTACCTATATTAATTCCTTTAACCCTAAGTTAGGAAATTCCCCTCCTTAGCTTCCCTTATAAGTCTATATTATTACCCTAGCTTCCCCTTAAGGGTCTTACCTTACTAGTATTTCCTATATAGTTCTACTTAGTTAGTTTTAAATTAATATTACTACTCCTATTATATTTTAAGGGTTTTATATTATTTATAATGTTTATATAACTCTATCTATTTAATTCTAGATAAATATTATAGTTTTTATTATATCTTAGAGAGCTTATACTTATAGCAACCCTTAGATATTTCTACTTACTTAATCCTAAATAGCTACTATAAATCTTATTATATTTTAAGGAGCTTATACTTAAAGTAATTCTTAGACATTTCTACCTACTTAATCCTAAATAAGTATTATAGGTTCTAGTACTCCTTAGAGACTTTATAATATTAGTCGTTCCTATATAGTTCTTTATAATTAGTTTAGGCCTACTTATTATTAATATCTTACTTACTATATTATTAGTAATAATTTATCTAGTTTATTATATTATAGCTTAGGTATTATAAATTATCTTCTTTTAATAGCTACTCTATTATCCTAGACCTTACCTCATAGTTCTATATTACTAAGTATTCTAGCCTTAATATATTTATTATAAACTTACTATAATACTTTAATTGTTTATACTCTTTAGATTACCCCTCTCTTTTTAATAATCCTTTTATTTATATTTTAAAGATTTACTATAAATATACTACTATCTCTAATTTAATCCTAATTTAAGTTAAATATATTTATTATTAAGTTATAACTTACTATTTAATTTATTATTACTAGAATTATTAGTTAGATAAACTTATTAAATCTCTCTTTATTTCTATATCCTAAGAGTACTTACCTAAATATTTCTTAGTTAGTATTAATAATTTAGAAATTCACCTATTCTAAAGCTTAAGTATATATAATTAGATTAATAATTTATCCTTAATATAATTATACTATTATTATAATATATACTAAAAACTATATTAAATTTATGTTAATACTTATACTTACTTAGTCTTATAACTAGTTTTATTAGTTTTAAATACTAGTAATATTTACTTTATTAATTTAGTAATTATAGTATAAGTTAAATATACTTTATAAGGAAGGGTAGAATATTATTATATTACCCCTAGTAGATACTTGAATAAATACTATAAATATAGCTAACTCCTTAGATTTATTTAGCTAGCTATATAATCTTAAGCTAACTATCGTTTTTAGAATATTATCCAATTATAGGTATTTATTACTAAAATTCTACTAACTATCTTATTACTTACTATGTAGATTATATAGGCTATATCTATTTATTCTGATATATTTAGGATTTATTATAAGACTATCTTTCTAAAGCTATATTCCTCCTAAAATAACTTATCTTAAACTTCTTTAGTTAAATTATAGATAAATCCTCTTCCTAATATATTTAATAGGAATATATTTTTAGATATTATTTCCTTATTTCTTATTAAGTACCCTTAAGTATTTATAGTAAGTATTATATTTACCTTTAATAGATTTTCTATTCTCTATTTAGTAACTACTTAGTAAATATATACCTATATATTAGGGTTTACTCTAGTTAATGTTCCTAGTAGAACTACTAATAATAGGTTAAACCTTCTTAAGTAGACTATATATAAGCCTTTATTCCTTAGTAAGTTTATAATTCTCTAAATTAATTATATTAGTAATAATATATAGAAGGATACTCTCTTCAAGAATATTTTAATATACATCTTTACCATTATATTAAGCTTTATAAGTATCTATTCTTAGATAAAGGTCCTTTAGATATAGATATACTTATCTAGAAGATTAGCTTTTACTTCATCTCCTCCCAATCTATAAGTAAAGTAGTATAGTACTAGCTACTATTTATAAACTATCTTAGCTATTATTTATTATATAGGGTTATATAATTCTATAAATAAAAGTTATCTCTTAGTCTTTATAGGTCCTCTCTTAGTTTATCTTACTACCTAGTATATATCTTCTCTTATTATAGTATATATTAAAGTTAGTCCTAGCACCTACCTTCTTCTTCTCTTTAGTATACTTAATTTATTTTTATTTAATTATTAGTTCTATCTAATTAAGGTTAAGGGGTTTCCTTAGTAATACTCTCCTCTGTTTTAAGAGCCTCCCTTAGTAGTTTTTATATTTACTTAGATAATTTAAATAGTTTAGGGTACTATAGCCTATTAAGTATAATTACTATAGTATACTTCTTTAATTACCTATACTACTACTTATTCTCTAATAGTACCTACTAGTACTCTTACCTACTATAATAGGTTTTCTATATTAATATTTTACTACTAGATTTCTATCCCTAATAGTACTTATTTAATCTCATAAATATAATCCTTAAAGGTTTATATTACTTACTTATCTATAATATAAGCTCTTAAATATATTCCCTACTAATAGCCTATATTTAGTAGCCCCATATATACTAACTAAACTATCTCTCTTAATCTTATTCTTTAAATAACTACGACCCTAAATAACCTAAGTAATAGGTTAATTAGAGCTTTATTTAGGAAGATAATACTTAATTTTAATAAGCTAATTCCTAGTTCCTTACCTAAGTATATAAGTATTACCTATAATTAATTAAGTCTAAACTAGTTTATTATATTTACCTTAAAGCTTAAGTTAGCTTTTTAGTTTATCTATTATATTAGCCTATATAGTACTATAGTTAGTACTATTCCTCCCTACTTAGTACTTTATAAGACCTACTATAGTCTTTTATTCCCTATAATTAAGTCCTATATTATATATAGCTTATATAGTATATTAAGTAATAGATTTAGTATTAGGGTTAGGTTATTATTCAATAATCTTCTTATTAAGTTTTATACCTCTCTCTCTATATATTCTCTTAGGGTTAATATCTTATATTATCTTTTAATTAATTAGTATTCTTATATTTAGGTTTATGTTTATACTTATAAATAGTTAAATAATAGACGAGATAAAGGTTTTAGTAGTCTTCTACTTTTTTTAAAAGAGGGATTAAATTATTATAGTATAAGAATAGTTTACCTAATAAGCTTTTTTTTATATTTATATATTAGGTTTTTATTATATATTAAGTTTATTTATACTAAATATATTTATAGGTAGTAGTAAATAATATTAATATAAGATTAAAGCCTTCTTTTTAGCCTTTTTAAAGTACCTAATTTTTAATAATCTTTATATTTTATCTTTTATTATAAAATTTTAATTACCTTATATTACTTTATTTTACTTATACTCTTCCCCTTAATAAAAGACCTTTTTATTAAAGCCTTCCCTTCTTCCTTATTAAAATTTCTATCTTGGATAATAAGTATTTATAGGTTAATAATTATTAACCCTAGCTCTTATTATTTACTCTCCTCCCTAATTATCTCTCTTACTAGCCTTATAGCTAACAATACTTCCTAGATAAACTTATCTAGCTTTAAGTTATAATACTTTAAATTAGTAGTATATACCTTTTAGGGTTTTCTTACTATACTAAGTTCTATAATAAAGTATATAACCCTTAATATCTAGGTAATTACCTCTTATAGCTTTATTTACCGTATTTTAAAAATCTTAGTGTAATTATTACCCTCTTAGAGTAAAAGTTATTCTAAGTAGTAGTTTTATATCTTAGTATTATATTTATAAAGTATTCTCTCTTATACTAGCTCTCTTACTTTAAACTTAATAAATATTTTTAGTATACTCTCTACTACTATCCTTATTATCTCTTCTCTTTATTTCTCTTAAATTATATCTCTCTTCTCTATAATTACTACTTTTAGTTCTCCTTCTATTACTCTACTATCTATAATTATTAAAGAAATTATATTAGCCCTACTTCTCTTTATAGTTACTAGTATTTCCCTTAGTAATAGCCTTAGCCTTAATAGCTATTTAAGGATTACCTATAATATAGTATATCTCTTACCTTATAAGTATCTAGAGTTTATAGTAGTAATAATCTTTAGAACTATATTTAGCTGTTTATTTAAGTTTTTATAGTTTTAATACTAAGCCTATTTATATAGGCTTTCCTTTATTATTTTTACTATTATCTCTACTTTCCTTATTAACTATAGGCTATATATTAGTTTATATATAATTTCTATTCCTTTCTTTTAAAAGAACTCCTTTAGCTTCCTTACCTTAAAGTATTTTATATTATTAGAGTCAACTCTTTATAGATACCTAAATACTATAGTACTTTAGCTCTAGCTTTTAATTATCTTATTAGCTAATAGTTTACTTATTAACTTACTTATAATAAATCCTAATATATAGTTAATTATAATATAGAAGTTAGTTTATCCTCTATATCCTTTTAGATAGAGTAAGCTTAAGTAATTTATCCCTATTAGGTTCTATAGCTCTGTTATAACTACTAAAATAGGTAATATCTTTAAAGGGTTATATATACTTACTAAAGTATATACGTTATGATTAGCTAGGAAGGTTTTAATATTTATAAACTATATTAGCTACTATACTATTCTATATAATTAGTATAGTATAGAGGATTTTATATAGTATTTATAGATTTTATATACCTATTATAGTATATTAACTACTTTATTTTCTAGTGTATATACTATATACTCTTCAGGGCTATCTATATATTAGAGTATCTCTTTTTTAATTTAGTATCTTACTAATTATATAGCAATCCTCTAATATACTATTCTTAATTCTTCTATAATTACCTCTCTCCCCTAAAATATTAAACCTACTATCTATAAGTACTACTTAGATATTATATATAGCTTTACTAGCCTTATACTTTTTTTTATCTCTTCAAGTCAAACTATATATATAGGTAGTATTTCTCCCTTTTTATTCTATATAAACCCTACTTTAGTAAGTCATCTAAGAAGAGCCACTAGTAGAAGTAGACCTACTATCTTAGGTTGAGCTTTATTAATTATTAAGCTTATTAGTTAAAATAGTCTATTTATAATTTATATTATATATAATATATTTAGTTACTAAAGTAGTTAAATATTAATACTATTAATATATCTAGTTAGTTTATAATCTTCCTAGTTAGTATACCCTTTATAGCTAGGGTTAAAATTATATTTAAATGGTCTATATATATAATTATTAAGTATAAAGAGGGCAGAATATATCTCTAGTATTCCTAAAAGGCTTTAATTACCCTTACTATTTCTCTCTCTTTAATTAAAAACCTAGTTTCTATATCTTTAAGCTTAAATAAGATAAATATTACTATTTATATTCTTTTTATCTATATATCTAATATAGATATTCCTATTAGGGTATTTATAATCTAGAATAGTACTACTCTTAAAGCTATATTTAATATATTTAATAATAAGTAAAACTATAGTACTTTATCTAGCGCTTTATTTATATTCTCTTATATATATTAATAAATAGTTTTAAATACTTTAGCTTATTTACTTTTTTATTTAAAGGGTTTTTCTTTCTACTTTATTTACTTAGATAGGTAACTAGTAGCTATAGTCTTTAGTACCTACCTTTAAAATACCCTTTTTAGGATAAAGGTAAAGGCTACCCTTCCTAATATTAGCTCTTTAAAATAAGGTATTAAGTATAGAAATTCCTCTAGTTATTCCTAAGTCTTTAAATAGTTTTCTAGGAGTAACTACCTCTTAAATCTTTCTTAATATTTCTATAAAAGGTATATTATTCTAGATATAAGTTTAAGTCTTAATAATATAATATAGTCTATAAATAGAATTATCTTTAATAGAGATAGGTTAATCTTCCTAAATTTAGTTTAGGGGAAGTAGTAGTTATAAAGGAAATTAAATATCTTATTAAACGTCTTAGCTAAGCTTATATAATTATCTATAAATAAGTTAAATAAGATATTCTATTAGTAGTAGTAGCTAATTAGTAATAGTAGTAGTAGTCCTTTAAACCTACTAACCTTAGGCTAACTCCTATATATAATATTATCTAGTATATAGTATATATATAATATACCTCCTAATCTATATAGTATTCTCTTTAGAAATAGCTAATAGTTTAGGGTAATAAATATAGCTTTATACTTATTACCTAGTATATTTCTTACTCCTTAGAATCTATATATAGTATTGCCTTAAAAGAATACTCTATATTTTACTTATAAGATATCTTTAAATATATAGTTATATTAGTATATAGGCTATTATAGTAGAATAGTAACTATATTAACTAGTTAGTAATTTATTATAGCTTAAAATAAGTCCTTCTTTAAAGGCAATCTTATATAAGTAATCTTTTTATGTATCCCTAGGTATACCTACTTAGCCTTTTATAACTTATCGTAGAATCTGTTTATAAATACTCTTATATCTCTAATATACTAGGGTTGTCTAAAGTAAAATAGGATACTTTTAAGGATTAAATTAATATTTTAAGTAATTATATTAGTTAGTTTAATATTTAATAAAGTTAGTATAAAATAATCTCTCTAGGTATAAATAAGTCTTTAATTATCTTACTTTTACTTATTAAATCTTCTTAGATACCTAATTAGGTAAACTATTTATTAATATATAATTATAGTTTAGTTAATAGTTATCTCTATTTAGGTTTTCTTATAATCTTATAGTTCAACTAGTACCCTTATACTATAGGTTTATACTTAGGGTAAGGTTTTATTACTCCTAAGTTAGCTAATAGGATTCTAAATTACTCCCTTATATTATATAAGTATCTATTATAAAATATAGTCCTAAATATTAGTAGTATTAAATTTATAAATATATATTTTATTACTATTCTGTATCTCTTTAGGACTCTCAGGGCCTATTTATTTTATCTAATCTATTAATTACTACTATTATTTCCCCTTTATTATTTTAAATATTTATTCTTTAAAGGGGTAAAATAAGAGTTATAGTTACTTCCTTATAATTAGTAGCTACTAGTAATAAATATAGGTTATTATCCTTATCTATTTATTCTCCTTCTACTTATATCTTTTAAAGGGGTTATCCTCTTCTTAAGAGTTAATTAATAATAAGTAGGTTTACTTTTATTATAATTCTCTTTTCCTCTTAAACTCTCTACCTTAAGATTACTTCTAGGATCCTAATATAGGTTATATTATTATTAAATCTTACTTATTTAGTAATATTAGATTTTCCTAGATACTCCTTTATAGGGGTCCTTTTAGGTATAGGACTCTTTATTTATTTTTTAAGATACCTTATATCTCTTTTATAGGGTTTTTATTTATATATTCTAGTAAGTTAATTAGTTTTATATTATTTACTAAGCTTAAGAATATCTTAAGTTCCCCTTTAATAGTATTATTAGAGTTAGTAATAAATATTATATTTAACTTATTAATCTTATATTTATTATCTTCTCTACTATTAGTAAATAAGTCTTTATCTAGGATATAGAATCTAGGCTCCCTCCCTATACCCTAGTAGTTTAGCTTAACTTTAGTTATATATCTACTTTATCCCCTTATTATAAGAGTATCTATACTATATTTATAAGTTATATAGTTTCTAATTAACTATAATTTCCCTAAGAGGAGGTTATATATTTAGTTATATCTTATAATATAGGCCTTAACTACTATTAGGATTTCCCTAATAATACCTAATACTATTATATAGTATTTAATTAAGGTTAATAAATTAATAGCTATCTTAAGGAATATTAGATATTTAACTTTATATTTCTTTAATTTAAGGTAGTCTATTAGTACTAGTCTTACTAGCTTACTTAGTAAGTTATTATTAATTAAGATATATTATATAGTCTTACTTTTAATTTTCTCTTTTATATATACTAAATATATAGTTTTTATATTTAAGAGGGCTTAATCTATAAACGTAATCCTTCTTATAGTAAATATAATAATCTTAGCTATAGTAGACTAAGTTTATCTCTTTAATATAAGTTTCTTCTCTCTCTTAGTACTATAATTATAAATAAGGTAGCCTAGCTTATATATTATTTAACCCCTTATTTATAGGCTTTAGTTAAGGAGTTATCTAACTAATAGTATAATATTTATCTTTTAGAGCTACTCTTAAATATTAAATTAGGCTATATTATTTCTACTTAATAGCCTTACTAGAATAGTATTCTTTTATTTCGTAAAGCTTTCTAATATAGCCTTTAATTATTCCTTTAGTTATAGAATTATATCCCTACCCTTCTAAGTATTCTTTATATTTATCTTCGTTAGATATAGGGTTAACTACTATCTTATTTAATATCCTATTACTCTTAAAGGAGGGGTTAAGGAACCTACTTCTACTATATAGTTATTTAAATCTTAGTTTTTATATAAATATAAATACTTTACTATTTTACTAAGTATAGAATATATAAATAAAGTAAAACCTTCCTAGTTCTTCTTCTACTTATTTTATATTAACTTATTTAGGAATAATAGTTTTCAGTATAAAAGGGAAGTAATAGCTAAGGTAATATCTTTAACTCTACTATATATTTCTCTTAGTATA
>MAVT02000591.1:0-26207 GCA_001702395.2 Diaporthe helianthi
TAGACTATACTAAATTAGTTACGAGGCCTTAACTAAGACTATATAACTATAGACTAAATTTACAACTGTGCTTTAAAGCTTAAGTTGCCTTAACCTTTATTAGTGTAGTTGCGTTAACGTTGCTGGCCTTGATTCCGACCACCCCCTGATTCCGACCACCTCCTCTTTCAACCACCTCTTCAACTTAAGGCTATTAGTACCGCTATAACTATAGAATCCTTAATAACTATTGGTGTTTCTAATTCTTTGTCTTTATTGCTTTCTTTAAATACCCGCCCTACCTTAATTTAAGCCCGTTATACTACCTCAATATCTACAAAAAGCTTATTTAAATTAAATTATACCTTTTTCCTTTAAATTAACCTTATCGCCTTAATCTAACGTTCTAGCTTTTAATTTTTCTATATAAATATTGTAAAATTTATATTTTTCTAGTCCTAACTTTTAAAGATTTTCCAAAATAGAAGTTATTATGTAAAGCTTAAGTTCCTCTACTAAGTATACCTAGCTACTATGCTACGTAGCTTTTGCAATCGCCTAAAAATTAAAAAAAGAGTCCCTTTTAGCTAATAAAAGCACTTATTTATACAAAAATAGCTACTACTTCTTATAGCAATAACCTTTTTAAGCGATTTTGCTTCTTTAACTCGATTGTCTTTAATAAAGCAACTTCCGAGTACTTTATACTTAAATAGTAGCGAAAAACTAGTTGCTTGCTAGCTAAAGTAAATATTTAACTCTATAAGAGTTTCCAATTAAGCCTTATAATAGTAATAAAGAAACTATTTTTTTACTATAACTATAAATAAATTATATCTTTTTTATTAATTAAAATGCTTTTTAAAAGTAGTTTTAAGCAAGCTAAAGACTGCTATATTAAGCGGTTAAAGCATATACAAGGTTACTACCGGAATAAATACAATATAGACCTTATTTAAGAAGTATTCCCATATAAAGTTAACTGTTATATAGATATAATAGCTATTTATTACTAGAAGCTTTTATTCCAACGGGTTTAACGGCGCTATAAGCGAAAAAAAAAACTTTTTTAAGCTAGTAAATTGCAATAGGCTTTTCTATTTACTCTTTCTTTATAGCTATAAATTGCTAGCTATTGTAGTCTTTAAAAGCAACGGGAAACTACTACTATTAAATGCTTAGTTTTTTAAAAATAATTAAAAAAAACTAAAGACTTACCTATAGTAGATATACACTCTATAAATAGAGTTTACGCTCTTATATTAAAGTCTTTCTTAAGGAGATTGCTACTATTAAAATAGCTAATTGTTAGCGCTTTTTTAAACTTCCCTTTTATAAAGCCTTTTTTATTTGCATTTTAGCAGTTAGCTAGCTTAATTAACTTTATAATTAGTAATTATATAAAGTTAAACTATAACCCAATATTCTTTTTTATTACTACTTTAAGCTTTTTTGCTTTAACTCGCTAGTATTTATAGCTTTTAAGTATAAGGTAACGAAGTAAGAACGCCCTTAGCTACTTTCTCCCTAATAGAGTGGGCTCGCTAAAGGAGAAGGCTAGCCGCGCTGCGAGGGCTTTTATTTCTTAGTAAGTTAATATATGCCCTAAACTACTTTAATTTACAAGAAATAAAGCTAATTAATCCTCTTAATTGTTAGAAAAAGGACGATAAAGCTTGTAAGAGGTAAACTAGCTTTGCGCGCTATAGAGATAATTATAGAGTATAGTATAGAGGATATGCTATACCCTAAAGGCTTGCTAAATTAATATCCTATCCCTAATAGCAACAAGGGCGTTATGTATTTTAACTTTTAAATATAGCTTTATAATAACGAGAATAATATCTATGCAAAGTTTGGTGTAAAGAAAAAAATCCGTTGTAATGTTATTAAGGGGTATATATAGGGTGGGGGAAAACACGTGCACGCGTGAACGCGGGTGTGGGGCGGTCGGAATCAGGGGGTGGTCGGAATCAGGGCCAGCAACGTTACATGTGTAACACCGCTTTAACAGTGCGTCTCCGAAAGAGTGCACTACCTTGTTCGTGTTAAACTCGCAAAACTTTATTATAATTAACAGGGACCTCTTACACAAGAAATCAACTTCCTCCCCTAGCACTTTCTAGACTTCTAGTTATTCTAACTATCGCTATCTACCTTATCGTGTTACTCTTGATCAGGAATCCCGAGCGAAGGCACTATGTTAACGAACCTTACAATAGTTCTCCGCACAGTTGCAGCCGCCTAGCGCCCCGATTAAATTTTGAGCCAAGGCTATCAACAAAGTATCCAAAGAACAGGGCTCCAGGGACAGATTATGTAGGCGGTAATGCCACGAGGTTGCCTCCTCACTGTTGTTACAGATGTTATGTTGGAGTTGTTCTTGACTCCGAGTGATGTATGTAGGCTGATAGTGCCGGGCCTATAAAGTTTAAGTACGACTTCGAGCAACGTTCCGACAGGGAGCTTTGATGCTCCTAGATGCCGCCCGTGTCTTTGTGCATAGAATGCTCGGAGGGCGGTCGGTCCGGTCGAAAGTGCGGGTGTTGCGGGAAATCAGACGCATTAGAAGATGGCAGGACTGGTATCAGGTAGCAGAGGTGTTGGAGCTTCACAAGTTTCCACATAGCAAATGTTCGAGTAAAAGGGAGTGCCACTACGCAATCCGACTTGTAATTATTAAATGAACGTCACAACGCCAAGCAGGGTGACAACCATGGCCTCGCTCCAGGCACCGGGTGCAAAGGCTGTCTTTTTATGTCACAATTGGGGGGCGTCCGGGCCGATGAGGGACCCGGATCCCGTCGAGGATGGAACATCGGGGCTATCTCCGTCTCCGGCCTCGTCCTCGGCGCATCACGGGCAGTCCAGATGTCTCTAACGGATGGAGTGCGGCACACGACCCTCGGCGCCGAGATCCAGAGCCAGAGTGCGCAGCATGCGGCCTGGAAGGGGCGAAGGACGAAAAGAGCCTGCGACGATTGCCTGCGCGAGGAATTCAGGTGCGATGGAAACGGGGTGCTGTGTTCAAGCTGTGCGGACTTTGACTCGGGTGAGGAACCTGTTGTGACGAGCCCCCGCGCGTCTTCAGTCACTGACCGTCTCCCGCAGTTTGCAACTACACCGAGATATCCGCGAGAGCATCTAGCTTATTGCAACAGAAGTCGTCCATATGGATAATCCAGACCAGGTTGCTGCGCTGCTGGCGCGACCTACACGTTCCCCTCGACCCGCTGCTGCTATAAATCATGCTGCCCATGACCAAAGGCCGTTTGGGGATAATGCCGAGGCGGCCAGCGACAATTCCGAGACCACGGCGAATGCTACGAGACGAACGCCTCTGGTCGAGAATGTCGGCCAACTGGATCTAACTGCCTCCAGCGAGTACGACTTCCATGGTATGTCGTCAAGGGCGGCCTCCTTGAGTCGTATCAGCCAGTAGTTCCCCGGCCTGCCTCGATACGATTCCAGAATTCAATTCTCGCCCCAGCCCGGCCGACCCTATCTGCTAAAATCCTCTGAGTTGCCCGGGCATTCTGCCACTCCGTGGTTCCATGTCATCGATGGCTTCTCTCCTGTGCCCCCCAAGCCTTTTTTTTTTTTGCCCGTGATCTGTGCGAGTTTTCCTCTAGACTGCGCAAGGCTACCTGCATTCTGCGGGTGGTCCATGCCCCGTCTTTTTGGCGCATGTTCGACGGTCTCTACGAAGAACGGCCCCAGAAATATACGCCCGAGGAACGGCACCTGGGAGGTTTGTAGGGCTGACTTTTTCCGTCATGGCTTTGGGGTCAATGTACGACGTCGACGAGAATGACCCGACAAATCCCGACCACTACGCTGTGGCGATGGAGCGAGGGTAACATGGATGATTAATCTTCACCTGCTAGCCGGCGTAGATATCGTGCCATTTTTGCCGGGTGGTTGGGTTGGACCAGGCATGCTGCCGGTGCCTGGATCCTGGGCAACAGACAACATGCTTGAGCAGGACGTAATCACATATATAATTAAGATTAAGATGGAGAGTCGTTGCGTTAAGCAATCCTGGGTTAAGGATATCTCTGTGTCAGAAATAACCAGACACTGAGCGTTGTGCAGTAACCCGATTCAACTAGGCGGACTCGTCTGTAGGGTAGCCGATATTGACATATATGTTTAGACTCCTCGGCTGTTACCCAGGGGTCTTTTCCTTGACAGATATGGGTTACCTTTGGCAGGCAACCATGCTTTCGTAGTCATGAATAGTGTGTGTCTACGAAATAGCTGCTCAGAGCTGCTCAAGTTGGCTCTCGGCTGCCACCCGTCCACCCAGTCGTTCCAGATGTCCCTCTCAAGCTTCGCAAACCTCTAGGGGTTTATTCCCCACCTTACAGGTTCCGCGGTACGCGCGCCTGCTTCCCATCACGCTGTCAAATTACCACGCAAGAGATTTTGGGAGACTCAAAACGCACAATAGCGGGAGGTACGGTGCTCTTACTTACCGACGCCAAGCACCAGCTAGTATCAAGTCCCCTTTCCCATCCTGGCGGCAGATAATAACTCGACACTAGTACTACACATGTGGTCGACCTCGAGGCATCAACGAGCGGAAGAGCGATCTACCGCGATCTCTTGCAAGCCAACCCCCCTCCAGTCAAGGAGATTAAGATAGTCGACCACCATGCTACGCATGAAACGACAGCCTGCCGGAAGGCTACTGATATGGCTCGGCGCAGTACATACGAGATGCTGTCTCGAGACATCAGCGTTCAAGGCGGGCGGGCAGGCGGAGTTGAGGGGTTGCAGGAGAAGGAGGAGGGGGAGAAACAAGAAGCCAGAACCAGATGGAAAGTTGAGATGCTCAGGTACGTACATTTGTAGGTAAGACACGGGAAGCAGAAGTTTCTCACAGGCTGAACTCTGCAAAATCACTTTGGCTTCATGCTCACCACGGGCGATCTACCTGGCAAGGCTGCGAGCGATACCTATACCATGTACCGATATTATTCTTCCGATAACGGACCAACTTCCAAGGTTTTTGACTGCTAGTGCTGGCAAATAATAATAAAAAAAGCAAAATTTGTGTGTCACTAGGGCAGGCTGACACAGCAACCAAACAAGACCACCTGCCGAACAACACAAGGCTGTCGCAGAAAGACAGACCAGTCTGTCTTATGAAAGAGGAAACTTGGCTATGCAGGTATAACTACTTACTAGGACTCAATGGGGAAAGGCTACCCTAGGGTAGGCCAGGACTGCCAAGAAGAGCGCCACATGCAGGAGGGACTGCAGGGCATATTACCCGCGCCAACACCAGATTGGCGACGATGGCCCGCCCCCCACCATCAATGCCAAGCAGTGTAATACATATAATCAATCTGAAGAAAGAATGCGGCTGATGCGCCATTTTATTATTATTTCCCGCTGTCTGTGCCAAGCGGGTACGTAGTGAGAGCCTGAGAGTCTTCATCCAAACCTGCCCACAATGGGCCAGCCGCCCGTATCCGCACCCACACCCCCGAGCCTTCCGAGGTAAGGCAGCAGAAGCACATGTGCAGCCAAGCATTTGAGCCTTATGCCGATCATCCACTGTCTGGGAACAACGAAGGCTAGCCCCCCCCTGGTTTAATTCAATTAAACTCTCACCTATTAGAAAACCTACAATTTTCACCTTCTACGTTACCTACGCTATTAAAAACGTAAACTAAGGCTCTAATAATAGGTAGCTACCGCCTATAAATTATAGTAGTTAGAGTTTTTTCTACCTACTTAAGTACCTATTTAGCTAGGTAAGTATACTCTAACTTACTATATAGAGCCTATAGTCTAATAGGGGGGGGCTAAACTTTATTATTCCTAAATAGTAATTCAGCTAAATTAGAATATAGGTACCTTTATAGGATAAATAGGCTTAAATTAATAGTATAGGATAAATATAGTATCTCTTTTACCTAATTAAGTAATAAGTCTAGCTTGTTAAGTATAGTAAAGTAGTAGTTATAGTAAAAATTATATGTTTTCTAATAGGTAAGAGTTATATTAAATTAAACTAGGGAGGGGCTGGACTTCGTTATTCCTAGATAATAGAGAGTAGGCTAACTACATTCCTAAGGACACTTGCACATTATTACATACTTTGATGTTACAAATCGAGTGCGCCCGCCTCCAACAGGGCTCCATAACAACATATAATGCATCAATGATCCATGTATACCTACATGTGTACCTACCTGCCTACCTACTTACCTAGGGTAGGTACCAAGTAGGCAAGGGGTAAAGGTAGCATTATTGATCAACCTCAGGTACCACGGTCCAGACCTTATCAACCTGTCCCCACTTGGGACGAAGATGCCTGCATACCTGCCTGCTTGCATGTGGTACAGACCGTACAGTGTGGGGGGCGAGCGGGCTGAAGTGGCGAGCAGGGGTGGCTTGATGTTTCGTCGCGTCGCATTGGGCAAAGGTTGGGCGCCCCGGCGCCGACGCGGACCCGCGCGGCCGGGGGTGGCCTTCGATTTCATTCATGTACATAAAACGAGGCAAAACGGCCGGTGAGCTGGCGTTTGTCGCGGGGGAGAGAGAGAGAGTCAGCTCAGCCCCAGGCGCTCGGCAGGTTGCACGGTATGGCGGCGGGCGGTGTTGGTTGTGCCGGGGGGGGGGGAGGTAGGGTTGGAGTATATAGACTAGGGAAACGCATTATCGTGACGGCATTGTGCGTCGGCATTTGAGATGATCATCGGGTGAGAGATCAATAAATCCGTTCGGGGATTTTGCCCTTGTTTAGTAATGCACCTTGAGTTGAAGTGCACGAGCAGTGAGTTTTGCATATTCAACGTGGCCGTCGACGTTGACAGATCGATCTATCAATTGCACCCACGAGCGAGTAGCAATTTTTTACGAGAGGCCACATAGATACTGGACAAGGAATGTTTACTGTCGAATTACAAGACTGTAGAATACTTTCGAAGTAATAATGCCTTCTCTGGTTTCCGCGTGCAAACGCCGCCGTCCCGCCCGCCGTCCATAGTGGTGCCCTCCTCCCTCCCAAAAGCCTTCTGGGTATCATGAAAAAAAAGTTAAAGGATGCGTGGAATCTCCGTCCCCCCCCCCCTGTCTGTCTTCTCCCACGCATCCGGTAAATGCACAAGCGGCGGCTTGCTTGTGTCTGTAAGTAAGTAAGTAAGTAGTAACTACTATAGTTCTAAAGGCCTGCATGCATGTGCCTGCCCCCACCCCCCCCGGAACCTACACAAGATCCCTCGGTGCATGGTCCACCTGGTACTCCCTGATGGCCGCCTTCACCGAGCCACCCCAACCAACAGCCTGGAAGTCAACAGGTATCCTCCCCGCCCCGGCCTCCCGCGGCCAGGGCGACATGAGATGCGCCGCCTGCATCGCAGCGGAGCCCTCTGAAGCAACGCGCTTAATCCTAAGCCTAGGCGCGCTCAGCCCGTCCGAGCAGCCCGCCCCCACCGAGTCGACGGAGCTGAACCGGCCCCGTGTCTCGGCGGGGGCCAGCTGCTGCTGCTGCTGGACGTGGCCCGCGACGCGGATCGGGAAGTTGCTGCCGAGTGCTTCGTGGATTATCGCGCTCGGCGGCTGCGTCACCACAATCTCGTCTAGTATGCTCTGCACCGACGGCCGCCTGTGCTCGGGCGGGCCGCTGATGGCCGCCGGCGGCGCCCTGCCCCGGTGTCTCGACGGCTTCCGCTCCGGATGCTGCTGCGCCAGCGGGCTCTCGAGGAGCTGGTAGCAGCGGTGGTCGCACTGCGACTGCGACTGCGGCTGGGGCTGGTAGGTCCGCGTGTAGTCGGACCCCTTGTCGATGGTGCTCGTGCTCGGCCTCAAGCTCGCCCGCGGGCTGAGCTTCTCGATGTCGTGGTGGTCGCGGGACATGGACGAGCCAAATGATGGGTCCGGCACGGCCTCCTCTGCTGTGAGCAGGTCGCGCCCGGGGCCCTTGTGGTAGGGGTGGTGCCGCCTCAGGCGGGGCCGCACGCCGCCTGTGAGTCTCTGCCGGGCGGCTCGGGCGTAAATGGGCCGCAGCGTAGGCAGGCAGGCGCAGATTATGGCGAGGCACACCTCGGCGGTCGACCAGACGGCGGCGTCGACGTTCTCGTACGTAAAGTCTGGGTTGAAGTTGACTATGGGGAGGTATTTGATCCTGATACCTGATATGGAGCAGTTGCTTTGATTACAAGGTCAGCAGGGCGATGCTGAATTGATGGCGCCCCGCACCGCAGCCTCGGGGGAGGGGGGGGGTGGGGTGGGAAGACTTACAGAAGGCCCAATGAGAAGACAAAAATGAGGAGCAGCCGCTGTCTTGTCGACACCTTCATGTTCCACAAGATCGGTATCGGCAAGGCGAATATGACGATGTCGCTTAGAATGTTTCCAGCGGAATGGATATACCACTGGAATCTAGGGATGCACGTGGCCTTGATATCTGGTACCCAGTATCCTTGAATCGGATTGCAGGAGAATATAGACACCAGGACGAGGGCCACGCTCCATGAGCCTATCGCAAGCAAGGCAATGTTGATCGCCCGGCGCAGCTTGGATGCGAATATACGGCGGTATTGCAGCAGCAGCGCAATCTTGATCGAGCCTAGCGAGCAGTAGTATAAGATGATTGTGAAGTAGAAGCGCTATTGGCAGTCGTTAGCTTAACGCCGAAGAGAGTGAGTCAACATCTGCGGGTCGACTCACCTTGAAGTACTGCTCAATCTGCCAGTCGCTGAGGTTCCAAATGTGTTGTCCAAGTCCCACATCGGCCATGAGACACATGGTGACGCCCTTGGCCACCACAAAAACCTAAGAGGCGTGTCAGCGCCGTGTCCTAGCGGCCTGGCCCAGCTGGCACGTTGATAGGTTCTTACAAGTGCTGTCAGGACGGCCCAGTCATCTATGCCGACCCAGCAGTCCAGGCGATGTCGGGCATAGAAGCGCAGGGCGACGACCATTGCTGTCAGCGGTATCAGGGTGGAGGCGACGGCCACCGCGACCCAAGATCTGCTGCCCATCGGCAGCTCGACCCCTTCCGGGCCTCGAACATCCGTATCCATCTTGTTGTCTCGTGAGCTAGCCCATTGGCGTGTGTAAGGGTCTCCGTCGACGAGGAAGAAGTTTGTATGTCAGGCGGTCGACATTTCTTTGAGATTGGCAGGACCTGGCGTTGACTTTAGCTGCTGGCAGACAGTTTCCCCGCCACCTACCCGGATGGTCTGTGGGCGGTCCTTCTGGAGCAGGCTCACATGTACTCGAGTACATTATGTGCAGCCCTGCAATAAGTTGGTGTGGACCCACTGTAAAAAACTCCGAGCGTGAGAAAACGTTATATTATGCCTGAGTAGATGTGCATTCCGACATGCACCTGCGACTCGCGAGGTTGCGAATCAATGACCAGGTGCAAACTTTATTCCGTCATCGCTCAGCAGGTCGGACGTCTGCAGCCCATCTTGCCCGCCCGCTGTCAGGGAGCATGGGAGCATGGTTCCAAGTAACATGGGATCGGCTCTACCAAGGCGGACCAAACCTCATTCACAAGCAACTTGTATAGGCCAGCACAGAAGTTGGACAGGGACCCAAGGTTGCACCTCGGCCTAGCATCACAGCGTCTGTCCGCAATATAGCCCTCTCCCTTTTGCGGCCCAACCCGTCGTGTCTTCCAACCAGGGCTCAAACCGCTCCCGGGAAAAGTGCAACGGCTTCTTGGCCACATGTACAGCCCTGATCGAAGTCGAGGTAACAACGTGCCAGACAACAGCCGCGGCCGCTGGAACGCGCGCCATTGTATCGTGCGCTTGGGTTATTACACTACTTATTAGCTGTGTCAGATCTTGGCGCGGAGGGGGCCGAATCGTAGGCGCACGCATCCACAACCTTAATCCCGAGCCTAATTAAACTTTTCTCCTCTGCACCAGGGATGAGAGGAGAGCTTTTATACTGGTGAAACCTGCCGGGCTGAACCCACCTGAGTCGGAAAACCCAAAACCCCTCTCGGCTCGAGTCGACTCTCACGAGGGTTTGGAAGCTTGCTGTGCATGCCGCACATGCCGTGCCAACAATTGCATCCTTTGTCGACCGAAAAGTATTGAGATGCCCTACAAGGCAACGCACTTCTGTATAGCTGTTACTTGGGTAGACTTTGGGTTGCCCCGATCACTGGAACCGTGCCTTTGGTTGCACCGGCACGTCGGCAAACACAACGTCGGATCAGGTACAATTGTATAATGCTGCTATCTCGTAAGCTCCTCAGCTCAGCTTCTGTGCGCAGCTGGCCTGGCTGATTAGACAGAGAGCTGCGCAACAGCTGTTGCCGAGCTCCCCCTGCTGTCACGAGAGCGTGGACAGGCCTCAACTGCCTGACTCGAAGCACTTCGGCCTGGCTTGGGTATATGACACAGCCGGAAGAGGCCAAGGCCCCCATCGAGATGGCGAAATACTTGCCCGTCAGGACAGGTCATAGACAGACTAATGCAGAGAATGTGTAGGAAGGAAAATTCCCCGACGTTCGGACTCCACTCTCCCGGTCAAAACGAACTCGTGGAGCTTGTCGACATGGTGGACCCGCCCACAATGACAGGCACCGCCCACCCCACGACCCGAATGCTGCGTTTTCCCGCAGGTTGGCGCATAACGGCTTGACGTCTTGGACATAAACCAGGCCTTGTCAGTACCGTCTGTGCTCACCAGACGACATTGTTTTACCTGGCCATAAGAAAGGCAGCCGCCATCGTGAAATTTGCGTAGCCATCGTGCTGGTGCCTCTGACAACCGACTACACCCACGCCTGCGTCTACCAGGCCACACCAATCCATCGGTACGACTCGTAGCGCCCAGCCCCCAGCTACCGGCGTCGCGAGTTAGTCGAGGGCCCAGAAAGTCTAACTATTGGCGAAATGCCGCCTCCGTACCCATGGACAGGCGGCAGCCGTCAGCGCTGGCGACGACCAGCGTCAGGGTCTGCCTCTCCTGTCCGACGTCGACGTGCCGTTCGGAGGCTGGGATGGCGATGTGCGGAAACACCTGGACCAGGCGGCATATCGTGTATGAGACCTCGAGCAGCGCAAAGTCTTGGCCCAGGCAGAGGCGAGGGCCCCCGTTGAAGGGGAGGTATGCCCAGCCCACGTCTCTCAGCCTGTCCTCCTCCCAGCGCTCCGGTCGAAATGCCTCGGCGTCGTCGCCGTAAATGTCCTTCCTCCTGTGCATTGCGTACACGCAGTAACCGACTGCTTGACCAGGTCGAACCAGGATAGGCGCCTTGCCGTCGCCGCCGCCGCCGACAGGCAGTGTGGTCAGGCGGATTGCTTCCCTGGAGTTGACTGGGACGGAGGGGTACAGTCGCAAGACTTGGCGGCGGTTAGATCCTTGGGCTTGGAGGCAAAACAAGAATAATCAGGAGTACTTACCCTCTTTGACCACCAGGCTGAGGTATGGCATCCTCAACGGCTTCAAGTCATCCCGAGCCGGCGGCGGTGAGCCTGGCCCGAGGCCACAGACGGTGGCGACCTCGTCTCGCAGGCGTCGGAGGACCTGCGGGTGGCGAGCCAAGAGCCTCATCGACCAGGACAGGCAGCATCCAGTGGTGTCGCGGCCCGCCAGTAGGACGTTGAAGCATTGATCCCGCAGCACCGTCTTATCTTGGGTCTGCTCCGCCAAGGCGTCGATGAACGAGTAATTGCTGCGGAGCTCCTCCTTGCCCCTGTCCTGGTCGCCGCCACCCCCCGGCCGCAGCGCCTTGGCCACCGCCTCGTCCACAAACCTGTGGCACCTCCTGCACGCATCGCGGAAGGTCCTGTCGTTGAGCAGCCAATAGAACTGGCCGAGGCGGCCGCGGTGGGCGAGGTAGTCCTGGGCGAGGTTGAAGGCCTGCGCAAAGGACGACTCCTGGCCCGCGACTGCGCCCCAGTGGGAGTCTAGGACCGAGTCGCCGAACAAGAGGAACATGGTCGTGTCGAAGGTCAGCTTGAAGAAGAGCGGCTGGAGGTCGACTGTGCTGCCGTCGCCCGGGATGGCGTCGATGAGGTCCTGGACGCAGGTCTTGATCTGCTCGAAGTTTTGGGACCTGTTGGAGGCGAACTGTGGTCTCAGCAGGGCCCGCGAATGCTTCCAGGGCGCACCATCCTGGGTGAAGATGCCGCTGCCGAGAAGCGGTTTGAAATGGAGAGCTCGCAGGCCAAGGCCATAATCTGGATGGTTGTGACTGTCAGTCGGCGTTGCTGCGGCTGCGACTGCGACTGCGGCTGCAGTGTGGGTGTCGTCGACGTACCTTCAAAGTTGGTGGAGAGGATGGCCTCAATGTTCTCAGGGTCCACCGTGTCGATACCAGTCGCACCAAGCAGCTCCTGGACGAAGGTGGTACCATTGTCGTCGACGACCTCGAGGAAGAACTGTAGGATCTGCATGGTCCTGGCGTACTTGAGGGCCTTGAGCAGCATGTCCAGGCCAAGGGGCCACGTCGAGTTCCATGTTTTTGGCGGCAGGCACCCTCGCTGAGCGGCGAAGTGTTCTTCGGCCTAAGAGCTCGTTAACAAGTGGTCAAAACGCGACAGGCCATTGGGGGTTCCCTCACACGACGGCGTTGGCTGCGGCCGAGCAGGTACCAGGCCAGAGACACCGACAGCACGATGCTGAGGAGGACACGAATGGCGCGTGTGTCGTAGAGCCATTGCCCCGCCTTCAAGTCCATCGTCAAGTGGTGCTTGGGAACCCGAGCGAGGTCGAACGTGGGGGTTGGGGACGGTGAATTCAGTTAGGTCACGCTACACTGAGCTCATCTTGCTGCTCGGAGGCGATCCAATGATTGCCTCGTGATGCCTTGGCAGAATACACGCAAGATTCAAGAACTGGCGCCATCTCACAGCGTACCCTCACAAAGACCCATGTTGATAGCAGATTGATGTCACCCACCTGCGCAGGTTCCAAGGTTGGCGACCCCAAAGAAGGTTAGTGCTGACCGCCTGAGCACGTGACCTTCCCCAAGACGACGCATGTGGTCCGCGACCGTCCGCCTGCCTGAGTCTCGAGGCCGTCGACCTGAAAGCAGTGATCAGCAATTTCACACTCCTTATAACCCTGCTGTTACACGTTGCCAGAATCTAAGTCTCGGGCGTCGCACGTGCATATTCTGCCGCAGCGGAACTCTGGTGGAGTGCCGTGCCCCCCCGAGCCCGTGAGCGTGAGAGTCTCTCAGTCTCGTGCGTCGCATTCATTTGCCGAGGGCATATCATACGTAAGCCTTGTCCCAGAGCTCACAGACCAAGCGTATTAGACTCCCTGGAGTCCCATCCAACATTACACTTGCAACAAGGGTCTTTGACTACTAGTATGTTTTTCCCCCCCCTCGCCTTCGTGCCGCGATCCCTGGCAAGAGGATGCACTGACCATCGCGCGCAACCAAGTGCTTTCGCCTGACCGCCGGCCGGTGGTCATTTCCGGGCCCTCGGCCGTTGGCAAGAGTTCACTGTGCCAGATGCTTCTGGATGCACATCCGGGGACACTCGTCACAAGCGTCTCCCACACAACTCGGAAGCCGCGACCCGGCGAGGTTGAGGGTTCGTCTTATTACTATGTCACACGCGACGAATTCGAGGCTCTCATCATCAAGAATACCTTTATAGAGTATGCCGAATTTAATGGCAACTTGTATGGCACGAGTAAGTGGTGGTGTTGTTCTTAATCCGTAGACAGCCCGAAGGCGTACGGTCCCTTCATACAGTGGTAAACGCTCAGAGACCCAGCGTTTGCAAAAGACACAGTGTCAAAATGGCACGAGTAAACAGACGATCATAGATCAGACGGCAAAGGGTTCGGTTGTCTTGCTTGATATCGAGATGGAAGGAGTCAAACAAATGAGACAAGAGCAGCTGAAGGCGGGTTCTCAAATCAACCCTCGATTTCTTTTTATCAAGCCGCCAAGTTTCGCCGTGCTCGAGGCGCGTCTTAGGGGACGGGGCACAGAAGATGAGGGTAGCGTTCAGAGAAGGCTGGCCCAAGCTAGGGCTGAACTTGACTATGCCGAAACAGGAGTGCATGACAAGATTATCGTCAATCACGATCTGGGGGAAGCTTACCAAGAACTGGAGGATTTCATTTTCAACAAGAGCGTTGTAGACGGGCAGAGATAGAAAGACCGCTAATAGATGCGCTTTGTACAAGTTGTTGTGCGCCGGCGCAGTCTTCGATCTTCATCCAGGCCTGTATTGTTTGTGGTCCGGCTATCATGGTCATCAAAGCATTATAGAGAAAACATCCCATGCGATGGGGAGGGAGCCAACGAAATGGAACATACGAAAGACCTGGGAAGTAGTGCCTCCGCCAATCCTCTCTCTCCCCTCTTTGTCGAGATCTTGACTGAAGTGCTCACCACCTGGGCAGATCGTCGATAAGCCGCTGGAATGGGGTCTATACCATCACAAAGTCCATACAGGAGGCGCTGGGCGAAAACAAGGCTCGCTCTAGTCTTAATCTTCAGATCCTACCACTATAACATATGAAACCTCCAGAGCGTCCTCCGGGGACTCTCCGAGGCTGTGAAGCTACGGGCACGTCTACGAGGTCAGCAACTACGCCAAAGATCTCACTGCCACTCAAATCCACTGGAAACAGGCTGCTCTCTTCCGTCTCATCAAATATGTCTCGTATTTTTAGACGTTGACATAGCAAGGCTCTTGGCCGGGGACTCGGCAGTGATGACAAGCTTGTTAGGGAGTGATCAGCCTGGTAGTGTCTCGTAGTTGCATATGTGGTAACGGTAAACATTTTATTTCTCGTGGGCATGTAATGCTCATCAGTGATAACAGCTACATGTGCACAACACGGAGTGTCTGGAATGCCGACACCTTCAGGGACTGCCCCACTCCAGAATGTGCAGGATATGATAATCCGAGCTGTAATGGTCTCTGTATCTTCTGGTCAGGTAGAATCGTCACTACAGATACAATAAATAGGTTGCAGAGCCGCAATCCATATATTGACATGAAGACCAGACCTCGTAGGCTTTATCTGGTTGGTTTTGGAAGAAACCCGGCTCGGTCCGATCCGCGTAGCTTAAAGATATCTCAGATGAATTGTTTATCCACTCAGAAGAGAATGGATCCAAGATGGAAGCACTTGAGATGCTACATATAGTCTCATTTGAATGTTCAAGTTCCTGCCCTTGGCCTCCGACTTGAAATTTTCCCAGGTATATTGAAGACAGCATACTGCGACCAAGTGGTCTTCTCCTCCAAGCTTGCCTCCTAATGTTGGGAGATTGGTGATCTCTCTGTATTGATACCCACAGCTCTCTATCAGATATCCGAGATCAGTTGCGATCCTCTCTGAAGTCGGCCCAGTGGCTACGGATCCAGCCAATTCCATAAGTGGTCTGCTGTTGCCTAAAGCTGGACTTGTCGTTTGCTTTCAGTAACTAGCTAACCCAGTCCCAAAGTTACCAAGAACCCAAAGTTACCAAGAAGTGTTTGTCTGACAGGTCTCTACTGAGAGGCCAGTGACTGAATGATTCTAATTCAATTTAATTCAATTCAACACAACTGAGCTTGGGCCCCACCATTCGCTTCGCCTGCCACCCTCCAGTAGCTCGATCCCACCAGATAAAATCCCTGCCCTCCCAGACACAACTCAACCTGCCCTACTGCCATCTACTCCCAGTCCCCCGCACGCCACATCACAGCCATCGTCCACCACAGACTATCAGTTCAATACATCCTTCAATCGCTGACGAACTTGATATCGCAGAACTTCAATCTTACCAAAGACACACAACCCCCCCAACTCATACCCCTTGATACCCAAACGTCAACCTCACCCCGCAGACCTACCATTTTGTGGCAGCCTGCCTCATCATGTCGGCCTCGCAAGGCGCCTTCGGCGTCTTGTTAGGCTTGCTAAACTGCTTGTTTCCCTGCAGTCTGATTGCCAGCAGTGTTTGCATTGCACTGAAATCCCTGCTGGATGGCGGCAGCTACGTCTCCATCACCCTCAACATCGTCTTCTTCTATCACTTCTTCCATCTGCTCCTGGTACCCTCCAACTCGAAACTCATCGCCAATCCCAAGCCATCCTCCTTCCTTGGGCGTCATGGAGACGAAGGTGATAAGCTCTTGGCCTTCTTCTTCTGGCTGTGTGGTCTCTGCTTGCAACTACTGGGAATGTTTCGAGACGATACCATTCTCCAATCAGTGGGTACAATGTCTTCGACCGCATGCCTCGTCACCATACTTCCTGTCACACGCCGTGAAGCGATAGGCGCCGAACGGCCTGCTCTGCGCGACACTTCCGTTGGCACAAGCGACACAGACGCTCCCGCCGACCACTCCAGCAAGGGAGGCGACGAACAAGTCTTGTCGACTGGCTTTGGGCGGATGCTTTCTTACTACGCAATAATTTGGGTCTTCGTGACTTCTGTGGGCCTTCTTTGGTCGCAGGGTGCAACCTACACGTCGGCTGACGGGATCCTGGGCATGCCGATGATGGTCAATGACACCTTCATCGTCGATGACACCTTCATCGTCAATGACACTTTTCTCGTCAATGACACCTGCATCGTCAACCACACTCTCCTGAATCCTGAGCTGATCACACACTCGATTCCGGTCCCCATTCCGGTCCCCGTTCCTGACTTCATCCCCACCACTGGAACGCCCTGCAAAGTTACCCTGACACCTGCACCACCTTCGCCGGTCGCCAAGTCCGCCTGGGGCCCAGCAGCCATGCCCTCCACACCGATGCCCACGCCAGAGGCTACCCCAACGGCCTTGCCTGGTGTTGGGCCTGAGCCTGAGACTGAGCCAGAGCCTGAGCCTGAGCCAGAGCCTCAACCTGAGACGGTAGCCACACCACAGGATTCCTTCGGCGCCTTCCAGCTCATGGTCGAGTTGTTCACCTCTGAAGCCAAGTCCGCTCTGTCATCTGAAATCGGCTCCGTCCCGTCATGGTTCCTCAACCTTCGGATTGAAGACCAGTTTGTGGCCTGCGCACTGCTACTTGTGCTGGTATGGCACCTGTTTTCGCCACTCTCCGTGCTCGCCGTCGGCTCCGAAATCATCCCAAGGGTCTTCTTTATCGGCTTTCTATGCAACACCTTGTTCCTACTTTGGTTCTTGGGAGTCATCTACGACATCTTGTTCATCTCTTCTGCCGCCACGTTTCTGTTTCTCGTCGCAATCATCTCAACGGCCGCCGTCCTCGCCCATCTGCTCAATATGGTGAAGGTCCTCAGGAGCCATGCCGCCCAACTACCGATCGTCATGGCCGATGTCTTGAAGCTCGCGGGCGACGTGTCTAGTCTGACTGTCGATGTGCCCGCGCTCAAGAACAGCGTCACTGAGTATGGGACGAAGCTTGACGATTTCATGACGGCCACCGCGGAATCGACCTCGGGGATCCACCAAAAGTTCAGGAACCTCTACGGCTTGTTCCAAGGCGCCTGGGCGCTTTTGTACCTTATGATCATGGGCCTGTACAAGAGACTTACCGCGCTCGAATCACGTGGAAGGGCTTTCGCAACCCGAATGACCTCCGTCGATGGTCTGATTCGCCAGCTCCAGGCTTTCTTCTGCCTGCTTCAATTCGGCTTGGCCGTTCTGTACCTGATGATCGGGAACCTGTCCGACAGGCTGAATGCGCTCGAATCACGTGTAGGCGATTCCATACAGAAGATGGCCCTTCTCGAAGATTGGCTTCGCCATATCGAAGCCAGCAAGGCAGACCTGTCGGACATCAAGATACTCCAATGGGAGATGGGAGAGGCTAGAACTTCATTCGACGAGCTGCAGAACGCCCAAGCAGAGGATCGAGCCCACATACAAAAGAAGCTCCAAGCTCAGCTGGAGAAGCTCTCTGCCAAATTTATCGAAGTCTTTGGTTCGTTGCAACAGTTGCAGGACCGAGTTGAGAAGTTCGAGCAAGAGACGCGCGACAACTTCAAGCGGTTTAACGAGAGGCTGACCGATGGCGAGAATGCTCGGCAGTCGACGCAGGAGCAAGTGCAGGCCACAAAGGACGACGTCGACCAAGTTAAAGGCGACCTCGTCCACTTGGATGAGAATGCCAAGGAGCACCGCGCCGAAACCAACCGGCAGCACGAGGATGCCATGAAGGCCGTCAAGGAGCAGGGCACCAGCTTCGACGAGCGCTCCCAGAAGTCGGCAAAGGTCATTGGCGACCTGATCAATGAGAAGATCAAGGCTCTTGAGGCCGGGGTCGAGTCCAAGCTTCAGAAGCATCTCCAGTCCACGGATGCTAATGTGGGCATCATTCGAAATGAAGTCACTGCTGAGAAGGCCAGGCAGGACAAGAGAGCCAAGCACATTACGGACGTCAACAAAGCCCAGTTCGAGACACTCCTCACGACGCTTGACGGCCACATGGGTAACGCCAGGGAGATGCTGCACGGAAACCTGCGCGAATTCCTCCGGCAACCACTTTTCTTGGAATTCGTCTGCACCGCTGTGCAGACATGCCTGCCTGCATGCCTCCAGAGCCTCCGGGACGAGTCGGACCCCGAGAAGGACGGAGCCGAGGTGGATGACGCCCCGCAACCTGGCTCATCCCCCGACGCGCATGGTGACGGCTCCTCGCCTGCTACCCCTGATCCCGCTCCTGTCGAGCCTAGCTCGCAGCGGTCCTCTAAGAAGAAAAAGAAATCTAAGTCTTCTTCCAGCAAGGGCAAGAAGGTAAGTTCGCGCTACTAAACTCCCTTCAATCCCCACTCACCCTTCCCCCCCTCATCACCGAATCTTTCCCGGGTTGGAAATATTGCGCAACTCATCAGTCTCGGACCCTGGTGCATGGATGTGGCTAAAATTTACCAGTAGGTGTAAAATCATGAATAACCAAGGCGCAGCAGACGAAACCTGGGGTCGTCGCGCGCTTGGCTTCATCCCCTAACGCACCAGCACAGTATCCCCTGAAGCAGCAGATCTATCAAACCTTCTCAACCTGGTTGGGGTAAGGCAAGAAGATCTCCAGTAGTCCGCAGGCTCCATTGAACCCTGGAGTTCGTAGTGGAGTCTGCGGAACATACTAAAGGAGAGGGGAACTTGTGGAGGCGGAAAGGGTGATGGGGCCAGGATTGATTCACGTAGCCCAAGGAATGGGCACACCAGCCAGAAGCAGTAGGAAGAAAAAAAGCAACTGAAAAAAAAATGAAAAAAAGAAAAACACACAAAAAAGGCAAGAGAGCAACGGGACACAGAATGCGGGCATTTGGTCGCAGAAGCAGGGAGCAAGCAAGCCCTGAGCGGTACACAAGTGAACATTACACATTCTTAATCGTTCATGAAGTTCCGGACTTTTGGAGGACCCGACTGCAAGGTTGACTTTCTGGTGGTACAGAGCAGAATAGAAAGTTACATGTGTAGCAATGGAAGGTCAACAAGACTATTATCCTTAATTATGGCATTGACAAGAAAATGTACAAAACCGCCGAGGCCTCATCCTACCCGTGGTCACAAATAGACGATTTTAGAACTGCAGAAGTGAGACGCTCCTGCTGATGCGTCCTGGCCGTTTCAACACTGATTCAAACCCGGCCTGCATCTAGATTCTGAAGGCATGGAATGCTTTTCATTCTGGGCTATCATAAGCAGGTGTCGTAGATTTATTCATTTGACTAAGGCGGAGGCGATGCCGCAGTCAACCGTTATTACGGACGAGGAATCAAGAAATATGCATACACTTCCCGGCACAATCCCCCACTCCTTGAGTATCGCCTGTATATTTCCCGTCAGGTAGTGTCGGCTGTGCGAGCATCGTACTACCTAGGTAGGCCACGGCTGGCGGCTTCAAGAAGTTTACATGTGTATGCAGTGTCCTCCGGCCGAAAATGTGTGCGGTGCTAGCACCTGGGTGCTGCGGCCAAGGCAGGTAAGAATTATATCAATATTGATTCCAGGTGCGGTCTGGTAGGGTATCTTACTCACCTTGGCGTGCGTTTTGGATTCCCAAGGGTTTTATTCACAGCCCTCGTCTACGTTTTTCCTCAGCCTTAGCGAGTAGGTTGCAGGCGTGAAGCTGGAGCGGTACATATGACAAGCATTATAATTACTGGGGGCTGTCGGAGGAGGAACATATAGCCAGTTATCAAATAAACGACAGCGGCATGTCTGCTGAAGCCCAACAGGGGCCCGAATAAAGTCCTATTCTTCATGTCTTGCTGCGCTGTGCAAAACCTAAGAAGAATTTGGCCTGGTAGTTCATACTTAAGTATGGGCCGGCAATGGCATGGAGTAGGTCATCTTTAGTTTCTGGGTTTTTCGCAATCATTGTTACGGTATATATAAGTATAAGCCACGGTATTACTCTCGGTAATACAACGTTCTTCTTTTAGAGGTGTCATCTAGTGCGATAGGCTTGACTTGTGCTGTGACAATCATGTTACTTATAAAATTACTCAATCTCAAAAGTTGTTCCAAAGTTTTCTGATTGACATGGACGGGGCCTGCCGACTACCAGCTTTTATCGATAAAACAAACTCACCAGAGCATACGGCTTCTAAAGATGTAGTTTCACACTCGTGTGCCACGAATAACATTTTCCCAAGCACAAGATGCCCTAGGGTAGCTTGCGCGCCAGATTCCGCCACAAAAATTGTAAGGCTGCTACCCTAAAGCAGACTGCCCTTCTCCTAAGGGTCTTGAGAAAGCTCTCATCCTCTGCCCGGTCAAGAAAACCGACTCATAACTCCACATATCCCAGTCTTCTCATGGCATGATTCCCTGGACCGGCAGCCTGTCAGCATACGTACGACACGGAGCAATATAAGATAACATTACAACATCCCAAAGTAACCAATCAAAAAAAACAAAAGTACTCACATACTGAGAAACTTAGAGACCCGCGTCGAGAGTCATCTACCAGGGACTTGAGGCTCGGGTAATCTCGGAAAATTCCGACCGGAGACCCTCGTCAACCTTTGGGTCCGGCCCGAGGAAACCAGCCCACGCATCCATGATGTGGAACCGGGCTCTCGGGTGAAAGTCGTCAGTGAGCCAGACGCGGGAGCTCATCGTGCTCCCAGACGCGGGGCACAGCTCCCGCTTAGCGAAGATGCCAGGACTTGCAGCGCGAGGCCGAGACCAGGTGCAAATGTGCGCAGACTTTAGGACCGGCATCGCCGCGGTAGCCCTCCCCGCGGCTATGAGTAGGTGCTCTGGTGACAAGATCGGCTCACTTGGGTCGCCGTCAATGAATGAGGAAATCTCGTGCCGCCTGAGCGAGGCCCGCAGATCGGGTTGGAGGGCTTGATCGTCTTTGCGCCGCCCTGATAGTAGCCAGTCATCCCACCAGGCGTCGTCGCTGTCTTCCAGTGGGTCATCGAAGTATCCGAAGAATTGCAAGTCAATGTGCTGTAATTGGGGCCATGCCCAGGTGCTCGAGTAAACGTGCAGCTTGATCGACGAGAATGGTCGGAAAAACTCCTCGTCCAATTCGAAGGGGCTCGCACATAAAGACCGGAGTCCCTGGCTGTTGTCCCGCAAAGCCGCTGAGAAATATGTTACGGCATGCGGCCGCAACATGGATGTCTCACTCGGGCTGCGGTCAGGAACATAAGCCGTGTTTCTCAGGGTCAGGTTCTGAAGAGAAGGTGCGGAGCTGAGCAGTAGGTCGATCAAATCTGGGGTATGATGTATGTGAGCCTCTAGAGCTTCCACCGCTGGCCTTCGATGTCTCCAAGATGGGCGGGGGGGCATACCTGTCATGTGGTCCCATGGTTGATGTTCCGATAGGTCAAGAGACTCTAGAACAGTTACAAATCTAGGGTCAAGGACCAATGTTTCCAGGTTCGGCATGGCTTGTATCATCTTCTTTGCTACGCCTTCCGGCATGAAATCCGGAGAGATGCTAAGGTAGGTCACCATGTCAAGAGAGCTTGGGAACTTGGAATCGACCGCGCGCAAAGGCAGGAAGCTCAGATCAAGTTGATCCCTGCAGGCGAGTCTCAGACATGGTTCGTCCCACAGGGAGGTGGTGTTCGTGATGAGTCGCCGGCTGTTGGACCAATCCACAGGCGCGTCAGGAAACCGTGATGTTGTGAAGACGATCTCCAAGGGGCGCCGGCCCCCGCCAGCCTTGCCGAAATCCCAGCCATTGATGTATCCCAGGAATGAACCGATGCTTGTCATGGTTCGGCTGATCTGAAAGATGCCGTGCTCCATGTGCCAGGGACCTGTCTCGCTGTCGTCGATGGCAATGTTGAGGCGGGTGAGAAGCCGCCTACGTCGATCCGTAGAGAACATTTGCTTGAATGTCAAAACATCTTCATAATCGATCGTGTCGATTATGATGTCATTGAAAAGGACTTCGTCGATGTTGTCCCTCCACTCCTTAGAGACTGTTGCCAAATCCGAGGTGAGGAATGGTTTGCCTCGATCATCATCTATGAGCAACGTTTCGAAGCAGATTTGTTTCCGGATCTTGGGCGGGAGGTCCATGAAGCGAGGGAAGGTGTTGGGCACGTTGTTCTGCGTGATCTTCGTGGGTCCGCCGCTCTTTGGTGCAACGGGCATCTTGTCAACGGGCATCTTGTAAGCCTCTCCCTGACCACCAGCGTTCTCCACACCGTCAGATGGAGACATCAAGGCAGCCAGCCGTTGACAGTACCAACACCCTAAGGAAACAAAGAAACCTCTGTCAACACCAATCATCAGAATCAAACGATCCGAAGAAGGACGGTAGGTACTAGTACTGACCTTAGCACACCCAATATCAGCACACACCAGTACGTTGTGTGTAGGTAGACAAACTCCTCGTACCGTTCACACCTCGCAAAACCACAATGAAAAGGTCAATCCTACCAACCTAGGTGGGTATTAGACGACCAGTCCAGTTCAGTTAAGGAAACTGGGAATTTTGGTTGTTGAGGTGTATGTAGATGGAAGGAAAGAAAGAACTGTAGAAAACGCAAATGTCGCACGCTGCAACCTTCGAGATATAAATACCAAGGCGCCAGATATCAACTTAAATATTCACCCTGCCTCACCTAATCAAGCACCTACTAGTAGGGTAGTGAACAAGCAAGCAAGTTAGGGTACCGTGGGACGGGAGTGGAGTCGCAACTTTAGGGTGGCCACATGAAGGGGCTGCACACGTGATCAATGCTGATGATGGAGCCAGGGAGAGGGTCGTAGCGAACCACAAGTGAACAGACAGTCGCCTGCCAGGGCACAGTACATAATTATGAATAGGCGACGACAGGACGGTGTAAGTGAATGGACAGACAGCTAGCTAAGTTCAATGCTGCCAAGATATGGCGCCCAAGATGCGCCGTCGAGCAAAAGGCCATGAATCACACCTGGACACATATCGAAAGAAGTTCACTCTTTGTTAAGTCGCCAATAAGCATCAAATTAAGTACCTAGGTACCGTTAAGCCTCCAGCCGTATCAAAACACACGGTTAATCTATCTCTAGCAGAACTCCTCCGACACCAATAATGACAGACAGACCCGTCCGATAAAAGGATGGAACCCCTTCGATATAACAATGAACCTCTTCGACATATCGATGAATCCGTGCTTCGACACCCACAGCAGACCTCGGGAATTACCACCCCTTCAAGCCCACTTCATGGCGTTGGTTAAAAACGCACAACATGCATGCATGCAAGTAGTGTATCCTCCACCCCCATAACAACAATACGCATGCATCTTCCTCACATCATGGCGAGCACTCCAAGTCGTGTTGCCATCTTCCACCCCCTCTAAAAAAAACGTATCGAAACATACTCCTCAGGTTTCTCCAACACCCAAAAGGTCCCCACACTTCTACTCGGCGTGAGGGCGCCTTTGCCCCTCCCGCCTCATCCGTCGGTACTGCCTCTCCCTCTCGACAGCCTCCCTGACGAGGTCCTCGTGCCACGAAACGTTGGCATCCGGCTCGTAACCCAGCAGCCGCCGAGCACTCTGGTTGTTCAACATCCGGTCCTTGGTGGCCCACTTGTACCCTTCGAGGCTGAGCGCCAGCGGGGGCTCGACATAGCCCAGGGTGAAGATGAGCAACAGCCACCAGACGACGTGGACGGAGATGCACATCATCCACGGCCGGATCATAATGCATCTCTCCCGGGTGGCAGCTTCATGGGTCAGGCCCCGGATGGCGGCGCAAGTAATGCCCACGTGCCACCAGATGGGCACATCGTCGCCCCCGTCCGTGGCGTTGAAAGCCTGGCCCGCAATGTGCTTGCCGCCCGCCACGAGCATCCTGGCGGCGACGATGTGGAACTTGGCACAGTTAGTGCCCTCGACAAAGCTGGCCTTGTTGTCGCCCCGCCCGACGATCATGAAGGGCCTCTTGCGGGACTGAAAGGCGTCAAAGATGAGCGGGAGCGCCTGGCTGTCGCCGATGCCGTAGATGATGCCCGGCACGACGACGATGGTCTTGAGCCCGCCCTTCCTCCAGCTCTCGTTCTCGTCCAGGACCATGTTGTGCGCCACGCCCTTGGTCCACACGCTCTCGCACACGCCCTCCCACGGCCACGGACGCGAGTTATACGTCGGGGCCGACTCCCTGATGAGCTTCTGGTGGTCGTCCTTGTAGACGCAGGGGGACGAGGTGTAGACAAAGACCTTGACGGTCGACCACGGCATCTTGGACAGGCGCAGCAGGTTCGCCGTTCCCGTGACGTTGGTGTGGTAGAAATGGCCGCGCCAGAACCCGCGCCGCCGTTCGTAAATAGCATTGGGGCTGGCGGTATGGAATATGACCTTGGGTTGTACGCGCCTCAGGATGGCCTCGACATTATTGGTGTCGGTGATGTCACACTTGGTGTACTGTACGTTGTTGTCGAAGATTACGTTGCGGCTGATTTTCTTGTCGATGACATGTACTGTCCCACACTCCGGGTCGTTGAGGAGCTGTCGGACCAGGTGGGTGCCAAGAAAGCCACAGCCGCCTGTCACGAGCACTGTGCCGAGGTGGTGGTCGGGCAGGGAGAGGGCTCGCGGGTTGACTGCGGTTTTATCTGACACTGCCACTGCCACTGCCTTGCCCTTGTCCTTTGGAGGAGCGGGTGGCGCCGAGGGGGCGTTGAAGTCCTTGAAACCGGTGGGGTCCATGTGGTAGTATTCCTGGCACAGCGGATAGAGATGAACGCCCAGGTGGGGGATCCCGATGCGGACAGAGTAAGTATGTGTTGATGTCTCTCAACTTGCGCAAGTGGTGGAGCTGCGCAGGGAGGGGTGCCGGTATGGTGAGAGAATGTGACAGTGTGAGAGAGACACTCGGAGGCGGCGGATGAAGATGCGGATGTTGACCGAGACCTAGACTAGGCCCAGACACGTTCGCTCCTCGTTCCTGCTGTGCATGCTGTGCAGCATTCCGCAGTCCGGCATGTAATGTACTAGTATGACGCTCGGAAAGGACGAGCCGTATAACTTGGCGTTGAGCTTGGCCGGACTATCGCTCGCGCTATCTAGGAATAATGAAGTCTAGCCCCCCCCTAGTTTAATTATTAGCTCCCTAGCGCCGAACTAAAATTTAGCTATAGGGTTAGGAAACCTATAATTTTACCTAGATATCGTCTTCTATATCGCCTATACTATTAAAAACGTAAACTAAGGCTCTAATAATAAGTTACTACTACCTAATTAGTACTAAGTTATAGTAGTTAGAGTTTTATCTATACTCTAACCTATTACTACCTAATAAGTAGCTATAAGATAAGTTCTAGTATAATAGGTCTACTATTTAATATTACTACTAGAGAGTAGCTACTACCTAAATAGTAGCCCTAAGTATACTATTACTATTAGTATTAAATATAGTTAAGCTTAAATAGTAAACTATAAAGGTTTATTAGCTTATTCTACCTAATTAAGGCTATTATAATTAACTAACTTATATATTATATAAAATAGGAACTTATAGATCTTCTACTTAATAACCCTAACCTTTACTTTAATAAAATATAGATATACCTTACTAAGTAGTACTAAATAGAGGTTACTATAAAGGTAATAAATAATACTCTTTAAAAGTATAAATAGTTAAATAAATAAATCTATATACTAGCCTACTAGTATAATAAGAATCTTTATATTTACTACCTCTAGTAGGTAAACCTACTAGAGTATACTATTAATATATTTATCTTCTATAATGAGTTAGGTCTTAATAAGTAAGGTAGTATAAGAAAAATAAACTAAGTACCTATTAAGTATACTCTATACGTAGAAAGTCTTCTTAAATAAAATACCTACTACTATATACTCCTAGCTATTATAATTAATAGCTTACTTATAGTTATAA
>MAVT02000592.1:398-26196 GCA_001702395.2 Diaporthe helianthi
AGAAAGAGAGAAAGAAAGACTTAACCTTTATAGGCCTAGGTAGTAGGTATAAGTGTAGTAGCCTTATCGACAAAGGCCCTTATAGAGATCTACTACTAGGGCTCCTCTACTACTCTGTACACTACCTTTTAGTAATATTTAAATATATAAATATATAAACCGGCCGATATATAAATATATAAATATATAGTATATTTATATATCTAATTATAAATATGTAGATATACTATTATAACTTTATTTATATTTATTAATTAGGTATACTATATAATTATTTACGTAAATAAAAATATTTAAAAATAAAAAAAGTTTAAAAAAGCTTTAGCTATTTCTATCTATTAATATTCTATGTTTATAAAGGCTATATATTAAGATAATATTAGCTTTAAGTAGTATTTTTAGGGTATTATTACCTATATAACGTTATACTATATATTAGTATTTTTTACACTTTAGCTTTAAATAATAGTCTAATATATTATTTTTTACTCGCTCTAGTTATTAATAGTTATAATAAGCAAAAGTTTATATAGCTTAAAACGCTATATACATTAATGAGGACCTTAAGGATTTTAAAACAATACATTTTAATTAGCATCTGATATTTGAGATAAGTACTCCCTCGGCGGGCTCTGACTGGACCCTGGTAGATCAAGATAAGACAACGGTGCGTGAGACGGTGACGGCACGGTGGTGGGGGTATGGCGCCTTTTACCCCGCGATGACAAGAAGCGTGGGGGACGAGAACAACCAGCACAGCGAGACCTAGCAGTAAAATCTGATGGGGCAGTAGTTAAAAATCCAGCGGCTCAAAGGACCGCCGTGAGGTATATTTGTCAAATCATTGCTCGTAACGTTATGACGGATACTCTGTATGTCAAACGATGGCCCCTCGTGTTGGACGCCATATGCTGGACCGATCTATGGAACAAGCCGACCTCTCCCACGCGTCTCTACTGGGTCTTGACCGGCTGGTCCTTCTCGACGGCCTTGATATGCTCGTGGCTCTCCAGCGTGCTGATGGAATCTTCTGGGAAATCAACACTGCAGAGAAGGCGTAGTGTTAGTAGGGAATATTGGTTCGGTAACATGCAGCCCAGGTGGTGTGTGAACATACGAGAAACCCTTGATCAGGTTGTAAGAGTGGCCGATCTTGCCTCCCTGGTCCTCGGCATGCTTCTTTGCGCTATAAACTCTCGAATCAGCCCGGCTATTGGGCACAGGATAGTATTATATGCTGTGGTGGTTGATCTTACGCGTTGACCTGCTCAGGGGTCGCATCCTCCTTGCACGTAACCTGTGGAACGAACTGTCAGACACAGCAGCAGTGCTAATGTCCAGGCACGGCCAGCACCGATGGGGGACAAGACTTTTGAAGACTTACGATGTAGGTAGGCATGTTGATGGGTAGATCTGTGGTCTTGGGCGAAAAGCTGGGTTTAGGACGCAGTGATGATGTATGGAAGTTGTCGATATGGTTGTGGCTGACGTTGATGAGGAGAGGATGTGGCTGATTCTTATAGAAAACCAGGGAACAGAAAGGCTTCTGGAGCCAGCAAGCACCGGCAACAGCACGAGCACGGGGACGAGGCAGCATGTGGGCATACGTCATGCTGGCTGGGTGGGCACCGAGGCGGGCACTGCTTTGCTGTCAAACAGCTATAGACGCGGCCAGACCCCACTATTTCGCGTTGAAGCTGCCGGTAGTATCTTTTAAGTCGTGCATGCTTCACTGTTACGTGCCTGCCTGCCCTGGTCAAGTTTTGAATGTCTCGCAATACTCTGCTTTGCCATCCATCCTCATCGAGATGCCGCAACTACCAAGGCCGACACAAGTAGGTATCTATGCTAGGGCTACTACCATCTCACAGCCACATGCTCAAGAAATTCGCAGCGTCGTTGCAGAGCCCATGCGGCCTGTTCATCTTCTGCCCAGTTGCTTTAAGTACCTTGAGGGATTTGATCAAATAGCACCTCCTGGGAACAAACCTTCAAGCTATCACACAAAAGTCAGTAACTTAGGCACTCGGCTACGAAATTCAACGGTCTGATTAGTCTCCCCGTCAACAACATCTTGCCCCCCCCCCTACGGTATTTTGAGGAAAGGTAACAAATGCACTAGTAAAGATGCTGTTTCTAAAGTTAGGGGATGACGTGGTGAAAGACTTTGTACGAAAGCAGCTCAACTTAGAAGTACTACAACATGGTGGGCGATAGACGGAGGAGAGAAATCAATAAATGAAAGGTATAAAGCTAAGAGCATCTGGTACATATGTAGTCTCCTTATCAAAGGGCTCAGGGGGAGACACGAAAGGACAGCTACTTAAGTATAGTAAAGAGCAGAAGGAACATATAAATGATGGTAGTCTTAAGTGCTCACTGTGAAAACTGATGCCCCTGTAAATTAATGCTTCAATTGTCCCTTGACTAATTTTGCAAGCCTATAGGAGTATCAGATGCCAGATTGCAGAAGCGGCTTACTTAGCTAAATAGTATTACCACCTGGCATCTACATGGTTTGCTTCCCGTTGGCCTGTGGTGGGACGTGTGACATTTGGAGTTGGTCCCTGAGGTCATTTTCGCCCCAGCAATACAATCCCTGCAATTGACCCCGGCGTAAGCTTATCGATAGACGATAAGATAACCGCGGCCGTCAAAATTTCTAGAGGACTTGCCATCTCATCGCGACTGTATCTCGGCCTGGTTTCTTTCTCTCGTCGTGAGGATTTTGAGTCCAAGGTTTTGCAATCATGGAGGCGCAAAGCAACAAGCCCCACCGGAAGTCGAAGGAGAAAAAGAAGCATACCGGAGGTATGTTTCACTTCTAGAACCTAACTCAAATCAAAGCTCTAATTTTTTTGTGCTCCATGCAATGGACTCTCGATTGACAGAATTTGCTTCCAGATAATCCCAAGGCTTTTGCAGTACATAGGCCCGGAAAACTTCAAGCACAAGCTGCACGATCGCAGGACATAAAAGAAAAACGTCTCCATGTTCCCCTCGTCGACCGATTCCCCGATGAGCCGCCACCTCGACTCGTGGCCATCGTTGGCCCACCCGGCGTTGGCAAGACCACGCTCCTCAAGAGTCTGATCCGCCGATACTCGAAGGAGACGATCTCGAATCCACAGGGGCCTGTAACTGTTGTTACATCGAAGAAGCAACGCCTGACCTTCTTCGAATGTCCCAATGAGCTCGAGGCCATGGTCGACGTCGCCAAAGTGGCCGATATCATCTTGCTGATGATTGACGGCAATTTTGGCTTCGAAATGGAGACGATGGAGTTCCTAAACATCCTGGCAGCGACAGGCATGCCGGGTAACGTCTTTGGAATTCTCACGCATCTTGACCTGTTCAAGAAACCACATACTCTGAGGGATGCAAAGAAGAGGTTAAAGCACAGGTTATGGAGTGAGCTCTACCAAGGCGCACACTTGTTCTACCTTTCGGGCGTCATTAATGGGCGCTATCCCGACCGTGAGATACACAACCTGTCACGGTTCCTTTCCATCATGAAGAACCCGCGGCCATTGATTTGGAGGAATTCGCATCCCTACACGATTATCGACAGCTGGCGCGACATAACACACCCGACCAAGATCGAGGAGAACGAAAAGTGTGACCGGTCAATAGTGCTCTCCGGCTATTTGCGCGGCACAAATTTCGCATCACAGGGCCAAAGAGTACATATACCTGGGCTGGGCGATTATACTCTTGCAGATGTGGAGGTTCTGCCCGATCCGTGTCCAACACCGGCCATGGAGCAGGCACTTGCCAAGATCACTGGCAAGACTGGCCGGCGGCGCCTCGACGACAAGGACAAGAAGTTGTACGCTCCAATGTCGGACCGAAGTGGCCTGCAGGTGGATGGAGACGCCATTTTCATTTACCGTGATAAGGGGTTCACGTTCGACAAGGACGCCAAGGACGTCGAGCGAGGCGAGGGTGAGGAACTCATCATCAACCTCCAGTCTGAGAGGCGTCTCCTTGGTCAGACCGAGGACGGAGTTCAACTGTTCGCGGGCGGCGAGGCACTCAAATCGGCCGGCGATGACGACACTGGTCGTAAGACCCAAAGGCAGGGAAGATTCGTTGATCAGGACGAGGCTGATGGTGAGGACGATCTACGATACGACGATGTCGACTCTGATACAGATGCGGAAGCGTCCGACGTTGAAATCGAATTCAACGAGAAAAACCTGGGCAAGATGTTTCAAAATGATGCCGAAAAGGACGGGAATGAGCAAGTTGCGTTCGCGGAGAGTGATTCAGACTTGGGCTCAATATCAGGCGGGGAAGGTACAGATGAGGAAGACTTGAGTGATGATGGAAATGTTGACTCTGGCGACGAGCAGGCCGCCCTCAGGTGGAAAGAAAACATGGAGGAGCGAGCCAAGCAGCGTCATAGCAAGAAGGCCCCCTTCCAGGCGGCCAGTTTGGCACGAATGCTGTACAATGACTCGCTAAGCATAGCCGACATTCTCAGGAGGTGGCGAGGTGAAGATGATGAGGAGGAGGAAGACGAGGAGGAGGATATTGAAGAGGCTTCCGGAGACGAGACTTTCTTCAAGAAGTCCAAGAATGAGAAGGAGGACCAGGCGGACGATCGGTCCATACCAATGTTTGACGACGACAAATTGGCATCATACTGGTCAAACGAGCAGAGCATTGAAGCTTTGAGACAAAAGTTCACTACCGCTACTCTGTTGGACGGGGATGAGGATGAAGACGGAGATGGAGACGATGACTTTGACGGTTTTGGTTCAGGCGACGAGGAAGCTGATGGTGACAATGACGAAGGTGATGAGGGTGACGGCGCTTTTGAAGATCTTGAGACAGGCGAGAAGCATGGCCCCGAGATGGACTTGGAAGCGGAGCGGGAGAAGAATGCTCGCCGGAAAGAAGAGCTCAAACTACGATTCGAAGAAGAGGATCGCGAAGGCTTCAGTAACGAAAAGGCCAACGCTCGTCGGGAGGGCGGAGGCGAGGACGAGTTCGGCGAGGACGACTGGTACGACGCCCAAAAGGCCATGATACAGAAGCAGCTGGACATCAACAAGGCCGAGTTTGAGAACCTGGACGAGAGACAACGAGCGCTGGTGGAGGGCCACAAGGCTGGCAAATATGCCAAACTGGTCATTGAGGGTGTGCCGGCCGAGTTTGTCAAGCAATTCAACGCCAAGATGCCAATTATCGTGGGAGGTCTGTCCGCCACAGAGGACAGATTCGGGTTCGTCCAGGTGCGGATAAAGCGACACAGATGGCACAAGAAGATCTTGAAGACTGGCGACCCGCTCATCTTCTCATTGGGCTGGAGGAGGTTCCAGTCGATGCCTATCTACAGTATTTCCGACTCCCGAGTACGGAACAGGATGCTGAAGTACACGCCGGAGCATATGCACTGCTTCGCCACCTTCTATGGGCCGTTGATCGCGCCGAACACGGGCTTCGTCAGCTTCAACAATTTCTCGAGCTCCAACCCCGGCTTCAGGATAGCGGCAACGGGCACCATCCTGAGCGTGGATGAGTCCACCGAGATCGTCAAGAAGCTCAAGCTGACGGGCACTCCCTACAAGATCTTCAAGAACACGGCCTTCATCAAGGACATGTTCAACACCTCACTCGAGATTGCCAAGTTTGAGGGTGCTTCCATCAAGACGGTCTCTGGCATCCGAGGCCAAATCAAGCGCGCCCTGTCCAAGCCAGAAGGCCACTTCCGAGCGACCTTTGAGGACAAGATCCTGCTCAGCGACATTGTGTTCCTGCGGGCGTGGTACCCCATCAAGCCGCACCGCTTCTACAACCCGGTGACCAACCTGGTCGGGTGGCAGCGGGCGCGGCTGACGGGCGAGATCCGCGCCGAGGAGGCGCTCCCGACGCCGCAGAACAAGGACAGCCAGTACCGCAAGATCGAGCGCGCCAAGAGGCACTTCAACCCGCTGCGGGTGCCGAGGAAGCTCGCGGCTGACCTGCCCTACAAGAGCCAGATCGTCAAGACCAAGGCGCAGAAGAGGCCGACGTATATGCAGAAGCGGGCGGTCGTGCTCGGCGGCGAGGAGAAGAAGGCGCGGGACCTCATGCAGAAGCTGACGACGATCCGGAAGGATGTCGCCGAGAAGAGGAAAGCCAAGAAGGATGAGAACAGGGCCGCCTTCAAGAAGAAGATGGCCGAAATGGCGGAGAAGAAGGCGGCGAGGGAGAAGAGGGAGACCAAGGAATTCTGGAGCAAGGAGGGCAAGAAGAGAAGGCCTGGGGAGGAGGGCGGCGGTGGAGGGAAGAGGAGGAAGTAGAGAGATATGTCAAAACAAAAAACAAAAAGAAGAAGAAGAAGAAGGGGGAAAAAAGAGTCTCTCATCTGGACTACGATGTTCGTTCTCCACAAACAACATACCACGGAAGAATTGGTTGCCCGGCTGCTGGATCCATATGCTTTAATTGCAATCTAATGCGATCTACCAGCGGTTAATCCAGCTCTAAGCAAATATCCTGAGGCCGAAATCAGCGGGGTCATTAAACCTCAGCCGCCGGTCCAGCGCCGAGATGGCCGCGGTCTCGTCCTGAGAGAGAGGTCGAAGCCCACCGAGTCCAGGTCCTGCGCCAGCCTCTCCTGGTTGTTGCTCTTGGGAATAACAATAATATCCCGCTGCGTCGCCCACCGCAGCAGAACCTGCGCGGGCGTCCTGCCGTGCTTTTTTGGCGGCAGCCACGCCGAGGGCGCGCTTGTTGCGAAGCTCGATGAAGCTGTCCTTCACGAAGGAACGGACATCTTCATCTTCATGACGCCGATTTCTGAGCTCTTGCGCCACTGCCCATCGGCCTGTTGCCGGAAACACAAGAGCTTGCCGTCGTCCCCAACACAACCAAGTATCTGGCCGTCGTCGTCAAACCCGACCCTCCACATCGGAGTCCTGTGGTTCTCTAGCATGGAGAGCGACTGCATGGTGTGGTAGATGTGGCCAGCCTGGTTCTTCCTCCGGTCGCCGTCAGCGGTGGGATGGTGCACACCCTGGCTGATACCCGAGGGATGCTGCGCCTGGCTCCCGCCTGATGCGTTCCCGGCAGCCCTGGACGAGGCCTCGGGGCGGGAACCGCCCTTGACCAGGTCGCTCGAGGACCAGGACCTGCCGTCGTTGGTGTCGTGCGGGGTGTCGACCCGTATGACCCTCACGTAGCCATCCATACAGGCCGAGGCGATGATATCGTAGCCCCTGATGTTGCCGGGCGCCCATGCGACATCGCGGACCAGCCCGCGGTTGGCCGACACGACGGCGGCCTCGTAGAACTCCTTCTTGGTCGAGGGGACGCCGTAGGAGTGGATGACGACGTCGCGGGTGCGGTAGATCTTGACCTTGTCCATGGCGGCGACCACCAGACTCAGGGTGTCGGTGGGCATGCCGGCGCGCAGGGCGTTGTAGCAAGGGTCACTGTTTGGGTCGAAGCGCACGCGGAACGACGTCTCCTCGCCGCGGGCGGGCTTGTCACAGGTCGACAGCTCGTCCATCTGGGTCCAGTCCGAGAGGTTCTCGGACATGTCGTTCTCGTGGACGGTCAGGCGGCCGTCGGCGGCCAGGAGGGCGAGGTGGGTCTGGCGCGTCTCCTCGTTGTGCTTGATGGAGAATGAGCGGTATGGTGCGCGGGGAGAACGGTGCTCAAAGGCGGGTTTGGCGTTGTCCTTGGAGCGGTTGCCAAAGCGGCGTCCCGGGGCGGCGGAAGGGTCCTCTGCCCAGAGCTTGAAGCGGCCTTCTATTCCTAATGATGCGACGACATTGGGATAGACGGTCGGCGGAAGCCATTGCAACTATGATGAGAATCAGTGGCTGTGAATTTGAAGTAAGGGAGGGAGGTTGGACTTGTAGGGGCCTGGCTGGGTGTGGGCTGAAGACAAGAAGACAAGAAGACAAAAAGACAAGACGGCCTGGAGCCGAAGCAAGCTCACCTCAAGTATCTCGCCGCCATGAGCTGTCCAGGTGTCACATAACCTCCAGATGCTGTCCTTGTGGCGGTTGAAGACCCTGATCTTGCCATCAACAGACCCTGTGGCACAGCGGTCGCCATAAGCATTGAATGCCACTGCCTGGACGAGGTCGTGGTGGCCGTGCTTCATGATGAGTTCAAACTGGCCCCGCTCCTCCTTTGCGGGAGGCTCCCCCAGAGCTGGTGCCATCCTTAAATATCCAATGTCAGTGGTGGCTGAAAGATTACATTTCGCAGTGGTGAGGTTGGGCTGGTTGATTCATCTTCATCTTCAACCAGGTCAACCAACAAACATGGGAGTGGGAGTGGGTGCTGTCAGTGGTGGTCCGTGCGTTTTCTCTCCAAAAAGGCACTGCAAGTCACAAATGTAGGCTTTGTGCCTACTAATGTGATTTTCTTGATACAGGCGGGACTGTCAGTTTCACCCAGACTATTAGAAGGGCATGTGAGAATAAAAATAAAAATAAAAATAAAAACTTGTGAAGGAATTGATTGATGAAGAACCAGACAGCAGACAAAACAAGTTCCTTGACAGTGTGCACCGACACATGGCAGACTTCTGGACTTTTCAGTGGTTATATTAGGGTCAGCCCTTTAAAAACCACTAAGGTAAGACATTGATTGTATGATCTGGATTTCCTTCTTCTTGCAGCCAGAAAACACTTTGTGAGAAAACTCAGTTGTGCTCTGTACAACCAACTTGATCAGACCTAAGAGAAGCAGTTCCAAAGTATTATTCACCTACCAGTAAAGACACTCCAACATGACGTGGTTGCATTGCCTCGTGGCTGATGGGGGTTGTTCACATGACAGGACGCACCCAGGGAAACCAGGACCCACTTCGAAGTCGCTAAAGCACCATTATTTATATCTTGCTCCAATCGGCTGCCCCAATTGGATTGGCCCAAACCCAGCATCAATGATCCTTGGGACTTGGTGGGGTCCACGCCGGGAAGCGGGCCCTTTGGAGACGTCGCCTTTTTTAGGTCCCACTATCAACTCTCTTTCCTCGCGCTACTAACAAACCACCTTTCACCCTCTCTCCCACTGGGCTAGGGCCAGCCTCAGCGCAGCCATGGCGACGACCCCCCAGCTCACCCGAACCGAGACGGTCAGCCTCGCCGCCCTCTCCGCCGCATGTGGCACCATCCTGGCCAACACCTTCCGAGGCGAGGGCGAGCCCCTGATTGCCTCGCTCGCCCTGAGCGGCATGGCTTACGCAGCCGCATACGCAATGATCCGCTGGCTGGGTCCGACCTTCATCAAGGCCGGGCTCAAGGGCGTCGACATGTCCAAGGCCAACAAGAGGGAGCTCCCCGAGTGCGCCGGCGCAATCTGCGCAGTCGTCTACCTGCTCGCCATCATCGTCTTTGCCCCGTTCCCCTTTTACAAGGACATTGTTGCTGCGACTAGCGGCGGCGGTAACAGGGACGTTGTCCTCCATGCCGAGCATGTCCACGAGGGCCGCTTCTTGCACAAGTTCCCTCATAGTAAAGTGAGCAGACCGCCGGCCCTTGTTGTTGTTTCTACTAACCAGGCGCCCGCCGTCTGATAATGATAGCTCGCGTCCTTCCTTTCCGCCATTCTCTCACTCCAGACCATCACCATCCTCGGTATCGGCGACGACCTCTTTGACATTCGCTGGCGCCACAAGTTCTTCATCCCCGCCTTCGCCTCGATCCCCCTCCTGATCGTCTACTTTGTCGACTTCGGCGTTACCTCCATCGTCCTCCCCATCCCGCTCCAGTCCCTCGTGGGCAAGGAGCTGATCGATCTCGGCCTGTTCTACTACCTCTACATGGCAGCATGCGCCATCTTCTGCCCCAACTCCATCAACATCCTCGCCGGAATCAACGGCATCGAGGTCATGCAGTCCATCGTCATCGCCCTGCTGCTGGTCCTCAACGACGCCCTCTACCTCACCACCGACTACCCCCACCCGGCCGTGGACAGCCATCTCTTCAGCTTGTACTTCCTCCTGCCCTTCCTGGCCGTGAGCCTCGCCCTCTTTGCCCACAACAAGTACCCGGCCCGCGTCTTTGTCGGCGACACATACTGCTACTTCGCAGGCATGGTCTTTGTCGTCGTCAGCGTCCTCGGCCACTTCAGCAAGACCCTCATGCTGCTGCTGATCCCCCAGGTCGCCAACTTCCTCTACTCGGCGCCCCAGCTCTTCCACCTCATCCCCTGCCCGCGCCACCGCCTGCCCAGGTTCAACTCCCGCACCGGCCTGCTCGAGCCCTCCGTCACCCCCTGGACCCCCGAGAGGCAGCCCGCTGCCCCCGTCGCCGCTGTCATCCGCCTGCTGGGCCACCTGCGCCTGCTCAAGGTCGTCACCGCCCTCGACAAGGAGACTGGCCAGGAGCGCTTCGAGGCAACGAGCAACCTGACAATCCTGAACCTGTGGCTGGTCTGGCGCGGGCCCCTCCGCGAGGACCGCCTCGCCTGGGAGCTTACTGCCTTCCAGGTCGTGTGCGGGCTATTCGGCCTCTTTGTACGCCACAAGCTCGCCCTGCTCGTCTTTAAGGAGGACAACTGGGGCCTGCCATTGTGAATAAAGCTTGGGCTTGGCATTAGAGCAAGGAATCAAGTGCATTCCCAGGCCCTTGAAGCTATCTATTTTCTCTCGTAGGGTTGGTTTCCTGCTTTCCATTTTGGTTTAAATACCTAGTTTTCTTTCTTTTTCCTTTTTTCTTCCTTTTTCCTTCCTCTTCCATTTCGGGCGTTTATCCATACATGATACCAGGTGGCACACTTCGCAGGCTCGCGCAGATAAGCAGGAATATGCCAAGAAAAGTTTCAATCCAGTCTCCAGTTTCTTACATTCGTCAGTGGCCTCTTAATCGCACCGTACACTGCCTACTTTAGCTCTTCCTAAGTACGTAAATAGTTTCCATATAGCGTCCGTCACTCACTCACTGTATCTGTATCATGCGGGGCGCGTCCCACCTAACACGCCATGACAGCTTATATTTCTTGCGCATTAGTCGAGCAAGCCTGGTCGACCCGTTTCTCTCTCAAGAGGCCACCGACTGGAGTCGCTTCGTAGTCTTACACCAACTGTCACTGTTTTGGCTAGGCAGACCAGAACCTGTGTGCGGAGAAAGCAGAAATTGCTTTTTTTGAGATCTCAGTCTCACCTCTCACCATAAGTATAGAGTTACAACAGAGCTGGCTCAACTCAGATCTGATAAAGCCCCCAAGAGTTCTGATAATTTCTCCCGAGAACTTGCAACTGGCCCCCTCCAGCCAACCCCAATTCGTCCAATTCGTAGTCGTCCGTAGACAGTCCGGGCAAAAAGAAAAAGGAGCGAGAAAATAAAACGTACAAAGGGTGCTAAAGATCGTAGAGACATCCGCGAACGCTTCTCCTGGGTTTTGATCCCAACCCAAAATAACGCCAGTGTACCTTGACCCAAGGAAGTACCCGACCCCCTCCCCAAAGCCGTTTTGGTCCTAATATCATCGTGATAGGTTGATACTGAGAGTGGAATCATTATAAAAGCCAGGTCAAGCCAGAGACGCCTGGGGCTATCGTAAAAAGAAAAGAAAACTTGTTATGGAGGCCTTATACCGCCGTCCATCGAGGGTACTAAAGCAGCGAGTCTCAAGAAACAGTGCTCGCCGGGGCCGCTGCTATGCTACCGCTCAGATCCCCTGCCCCTGGATCAGCTGTCGCCTGGTCCAAATCCAACGACCCGTTATCGCTGTTACTCGTGGCTTTCAGCGGGTCCGTGCTCGATGAAGCGGTCTTCGGTGGGTGGGTAGTATCCGTTGTCGACCTCGCTGACGCAGCCGCCTTGTTGGCTTTGTTCTTGTATTCACTCAGGCTCATTTTCTTCTTGATTGGGCCGGGTGTGGCCGTGTTCGCATTTGTGAGGGGCGGTGCGAGAGGACTAGGTAGGTTTGCTGTCGAGAAAAGCGACTGGGAGGCCGACGCATTGGTTGAGATTGGAGTCGTAACGGCAGCCACAGATGTCGCAGACGTAGGACTCGTAAGAGCAGGAGGGGGCATTGACACGCGCAACTCTGGAGACTTGGCTCCTTTTGGGGTGACAACAGGCACGTTGCCATTGGTCAGGGGAGCGCTGAAGGCGACGACGTTGCCTGGCGCAGGAGGTGCATCGGGCATCGAAGCATCGACATCTGCGGCAGAAGTAGGCGAGGACAGGGGGCATTGTTTGTGCGCATTCAAGGGCGACCCGAGAGAGCTCTTGGTCGTCGTTGGGGAGTCTAGGTCCATGGCGCTGGATGGGCGTTGCGGAACAACGTCCCGACGTCTCTGAGCCATGAGTCTCATCGTGAGAGACATGACCCTCCTCTTCAACCGTGCCTTTGGGCAGTGGTCGTGCTCTGGCTCGGTTTGTACCGCGGCGTCGCTGTAGCTTCTGGGTGCTTCAAACGAGCCCTTGCGCGAGCCCGAGGCAGATGACGCTGGCGGCTTGACGGACCTGGCCGAATGGTGCGATGCTGCGCTGGTTGGTGATGCTGGCTTGCTGCCCGACGTACCCGAGTCGACGTAGCGGGGCTCGTCTCCTCCGTTGCACTTATCAGGGACTTCGCTGATGCCAATCCGAACTTTTGGTTTCCCTGTGCCCGAGTGGGTGGTGGAAGTAGCGGTTGCATCAGTAGATGCTTTTTTCTTCTTCCGTGGTGGTTGCTGCTGCTCCTGTGCTGACTTCTGGAACAGATTCTCCGCCATTTGGACTTTCCTCTTGTCTCGGTTGGTCGGTTCGGTAAGTATCCCAATGTGGTCAAACGAGCCGAGCCGCGCCGGTGTTCGATCTCGACTGGGCGGCTTACTGCGAGAACCGGCACCTACGTTGACGTCGGCCTCTGCCATCTCGTCCAGGTGACCCTCGCTGGCGGCGCGACTGTTGGTGGCCTGTCCGGTGCTCGTGGGTGAGATGGTGTGCGTCTTGGTTTTCGCACGCTTCCTCTTTGGTGGGTTGGGGCGTGGCTGGACTTTCTCGCGATAATTGCGATGGAAGCGTTTAAAGGCACATTCATTGCCAAGCTCGCACGCACAACCACCGTACAGGGACAGGATACGGCTGATCCAGTCAGACAGGAATCTGTAGTCGTCTGGTTCGATATTGGCAGCCATTTGTCCGTTCGTCTCTTCGTCGCCGAGCCCAAGCAGCTTGACTATCCGCTTTTGAGTCTCGGGGGGGAACCTGAACTCCCATGGCAGGGTGATCTGCTCGTTGGCGGCTATAGGCCTATCACTCACGAGCCAGAAATGGAACACCGAGCCATCTAACAAGTGATACGTATCGATCGAAGCGTTGGGTTTGCAAGATCGACGGACGTAACGAGCACTTGACCCCTCTTTCCTTGTGTCGATGAAAAGCGGAACCGAAGGGGGAAAGAACACGAAAGGTAGGGGAGCACAGAGGGTACTCCACTGGCTTTGCGGTTGGTCGGTGTAGTTCTTTTGCAGACCGACTATTCCATTGAGTTCCATCAGGGGAACATCTTTGTCAATAGGAGATGGTGTCGTGAGGTACTGCCGGTGCACGACACTGTCCTTGAGCGGTTTGCTCTCCACCTTAAGAGGGTGTCCGAGTGGAGGTCGTTCTGATTGTATCACCACATCTTTGAAGTCGCATGCCGTGTCTTCGCGGAATTTGTCATGACCATCTTTGAACCATTCCGATATTAGCGTTTGCATATCCAGGTTCGCGTAAGTGTTCGTGTCTACAATCTGAACATCGGACTCGTCGTAGAGATCAAGGAACTGCTGTGTATAGTTGTGCAGTTCATAATCGTTGGGTAGGTCGGGGGGTGTGGTGGCAGGGCTCAGAGGATGGCTGTGGATGGCCCTTTGTGCGCTGTGGGAAGGGCTTCGCTTCGGCGCGTGGGAGCTGGCGGACTGGCTAGACCTGTGCGACATCTTGGGTTTTTTTGCTGGCGGATGGTCTTGTGGACTGCCGTGCTTGGAGCCATCCATACTGGCAGCGTGTCCATTCAACTGGAGATCGGTGGGCTTCATCTTCTTCTTGGGGGCTTTTGCAGGTGCCTTTTTCGGCCGCTTGTCGAGGGGACTGTCTTCGTCGGGCTGTAGGCCGAGACGTATCCGTTGTCGCTCCATGGCCTGGTGCTTGTCGAGTGTGCGAGGATTGCAGTCGGCACAACTGTGGTCGAAGTCCTCCTGCTTGACTTTTTCGGCCTCGCCGAGGGGATGGTAGTAGCAGTCAATGTGTTGCCATGTGTTGCACTTCTCGCAGAAGACTGTGGCTCCATCATCATGGGCAAAATTGCAGATGCATTTGATGATGCCCTCATCCTCTTGCGGCTTCGCCTTCTCAGGCTTGTCGAGAGCGACAGTCAACAACGGCGGGAAATTTTCTGTCATAATCTGTGAGCCTCGTGGGGGAAGCGTGAGGGTCAAAGTAGGCTGAATGGACTGTTTATCTCCGCGTTCTGGATTGCATGACGGAGTGCGACTCAAGAGAGGAGCCTGGGGAAGACACTGTGGGCACGGCAGACGAAGATCACGGGGTTGACCATTCGAAGGGAGGACTCGAACAGGCTTAGTCGAGAAGTCGTCTGCCTCCGCGACTCGAACAGGATCGGTTGTCAACGCGACTGGGAGGACTACCAGGGCGTTGTTGACAAGAGGTAGATCGAAGAAGCCCGAGGACCGAGGACGCTGGGTGCGAAACGGTGGTGGTATTGTCGCGAAGCGAACGAGACAGACAGGAAGGAACCTGAGGGGATGGGTGCGGGTCGTCGTTTGATGTGGTTTTGGCCGGCTTGGGATCGGATTCGATTCGATTCGATTTCGAGTGGGTTTGTATTGGGCGTTGGTCCAAGTGGTTGGTTGGGCGGGTGGGCAGTGGGATCACGAAGACAAAATCGACAAGTCGACTCTAGGGCGAGGAGAGGATGCGCCTCGAGGGACAAGGAGATTCAAAGGAGGCGGATAAGGGAGAGAAGACGAAACAGACCATGAATGCGGCAGATTCATGCGGACTCGAGGCACAGAGAGGGCGATCTCGCGTGGGCAGGGTGCGAGTGTCGAGGACGTGGGAAGGAGGTTGGGAGGAGGAGGAGGAAGAAAGAGAGTGAAGAGAGGGGGCAACAGCAGAGGAAGAAAGACAGGCCTGAGCGGCCGACCGAGTGTGAGAGAGTAAGAGAGGGTGAGGGTGAGGGAGCGACTGCGTGTGCAGCCGAGCGGGTGCAGCAGCAAGCAGCGGTGCAGCGGTGCGTGGGTGGGTGTTGGACTCCAGACACCCTAAAAGAACGAGGTACCCGCCATTTCGCCCAGGTAGAGAGGCCAGTCAGTACCAGTGCCAATGCCAATGCCAGTGGCCCGGTGCCTTTTGGGCCGGACGGCCAATGGGAGGCGACTGGCCGGCAGCGGGTGCCACGGTACCTACCTACCTAGGTACCTACCTAGGTAGGTAGGTAGCGAGGGACCAGGAGGTTTGCTCTGGTGCGCGCTGCCAGGCTGGCCTGGTGAAGGGCTTGCAGAGAGCAGCGCAGTGCTGACAGGACAAGCCGGGGCAGGAGTAGCAGGACCGCCCCCCTCTCACTTACCTGGGTACTAAGGAAAATGAAACCCCGTTCGCGGCGCCTGTGTACAGCTGGGCATGGTAGTGAAGTGCTTGGTTGGGAGCTTGGCTGAAAGTGGTTTGGGACGGGCTGCGTATCCAACTAGCGCAAGCTGCCGGGACAGGCAGTGGGTAACTGTTAAGAAGAAACTTTGATGCAGGGTCAACGCATCCGTCACCAGCACGGCATCGTGGTAACGTGAAAAGCAAAGGGCTTCTTCAACAACGGGAGAAAAGACAGTGAGGGGCCAACTTGATCCCAACACCGCAACAGACATCAGGTCTGTCTGTCCTGGAACAAGATGAATCGCGATGCAGGGCTGCTCTCCCGACGGACTGTTGCGTGACATGTGGTACACTGGATGAAAAGTGAGCACCAGTGCCAGTGCTGGTGCCCAGGCTGTATCCGTGTGTCGTATGTCGTATGTGCGCGAGCACGACGAAACAACTGTAGCAATGTGTGTGATGGAGTTTTGGTGGGTTGGGGGTGGGGGTTTCGCAGGGCATGTGGAAAGGATGGCAGGATGAAGCGTTCACGGGCTGGGTATATAACGGTGAAGGATGATAAAGCGAGGGTGCTGGTATGATGATGAGATGAAGACATTGGTGACCGACCCCTGAGTGGGCTGATGGTGTGGGCAAGGGAAATGACAAAGAATGAACAAGTAAGAGGCTGATGGATGAAGAAACGATAGAAGGTCGCTGCCGAATGAAGCCGTCAAAGTCCGGCCGGTGAGGGACCTTTGGGGAACTCTTCCAGGCCAGGCCAGGCCAGGCCCAGTAGCAGCAGTCAGTCAGTCGTAGTCTACCCACCTACCTAGGTAGGGACCCGACCGACCGACTGGGCGACTGGGCGCAGACGATTAATGTGAATGGCCGTGGACGGTAGGCAGCAGGAGGCAGGCAGGAGGCAGGAGGCGGGAGGCGGGAGGCTGGTGTGGGAATGGCTGGGAGGGAGAGAGAGAAACGGGCATGGAGCGGCATCAGAGGTGTTGCAGGTTGGAATTCCTGGGTAGGCAAAAGCGGGCTGCCGGGATGAGGTCAGTTTTGTCCAGTGCACCAGTGCACCAGGGGGGCCAGGGGGCTTCCAGGCCTCGCTTCCTTGTTGCCGCCTGTCATCCCACTGGGCCAATGCCCATCACCGACTGCATCACCGACTGCATCACCGAGCGACGACCCAACTGTGTAAGGCCCGAGTCACGAGGCTCGCACCACACTGTTCAGACTGCGCCCTTGCTTGGAGTTGCGTCAGCGTAGCGCACGGCACAGTGCGATGACCTGTATTGTTCATCGCTGTCACAGTACGACCATAGCACAGCATCTCCAAGGCTCCAACATCAAACGATAAACGGGGGCTGTCTTTGTTAAACGAAAACGGTATGTTGCAAAACGGTAGCCTGCCAACCTGCCAGCTGCCTGCGAGCTAGGTACAGTTGGTTGGTTGGTTGTGTTCTCCGCCACTGCAATTTCAAAGATACCCCCCTACTTAGGTAGGTAGGTAAGCTGCAGACTGACCCTTGAACGTTGCTCGCCATGCCCGAGCCGTGCACTGCAATGCAATGCACTTGCGCAAGCATGGATTTGGGCAATTGAGCGAGTAGACGAGGGAGCCCTGGCTTGGCCAGCCGGTCTAAGGTTTTGGGCTCTGCACGGCCCTCCAATGGTGAGAGGCCGCTTGGTCTGACCCTGCTGCAAACCTCCCCCTTCAAGAATATCACACGAGACCAAAATTGCATTTCCTGCTGCCACTGCCAGTGGGACTCAGGACTGTGTGCTATGTATAGTATCTCGCATACCTAGGTACCGTACGTCGCACAGTCTTGGAGCTCACCTTCTCTCGGCTCTGTGCCCTCGTCCCCTTCATTTGTCTCTCCCTCTATCTCCCCGTCCGACCAGAGACGGGAAGCAGACACGCACGCCACACAGTGATGGTTTGCTTGTCTAATACTGTGCGTCCCCTGCAACATCGAGCTGCAACCACCACTCCATCCCATCCTGCGTGGCTCCCCCTCATCACCAGCTTGCATGCTTGCTTGCATGCTTGCCTGTCATCTCCCACTCGTGCCCGCTCGGCGTTGCAGGCTGGATTGGCTGAACAAGGTCTGCCCAGTTCTCCATTCCGAGCTCTGCTCCGAACGTAAACCCAAATCACAACCACAGCTGCCCGCCGTCCCGTACAATGGGATTTCTCCAGCGGCTCAAGCTCCGCCGCTCTAGCAAATGGCAGAAACCCACCGTCCTGGACCATATACTCTCTTCCCCATTACGGTTTATTGTCACCTGCATTTACCATCTCATCCTCCTCCTGCGCGGCAAGCCTTTCAGAACCCCCAGCGATAAACCACCCATCAGGGTCGTCTGTCTATCTGACACCCATGGCCAGATCGTCCGCAATGTTCCAGACGGCGATCTTTTGCTCCACGCCGGAGACCTGACTAACTCTGGGTCCGCCGACGACATCCAAAAGCAGGTCGACTGGCTGGCCTCTCTGCCCCACCGACATAAGATTGTGATTGCAGGCAACCATGACCGCTGGTGCGATGTCAGGACAAGACTGGTCCAGGACAAGCGCGAGGGAAAGAGGGTCGACTTCAGAGGCCTGCATTACCTACAGGACGGCTCTGTCACCCTGGACTTCCACGCCGGGAGGAAATTGAACGTCTATGGTGCTGCCGACATTCCCACGTACCCAGGAAGGGATTTTGCCTTCCAGTACCCCGCCGACAGAAGCCCATGGAGAGGTAGGATACCTATCGAGACAGACATCTTGGTCACCCATATACCGCCACTTTCCCATCGGGACTTGGGCCTAGGCTGTCCGGGACTGCTCGAGGAGTTGTGGAGGGTCAAGCCAAGGTTGCATGTGTTTGGTCACATTCACTGTGGCCGCGGTCAGGAAAGTCTCTACTTTGACGAGTGTCAAAGCGCTTACGAGAGACTCATGTCAACCCCTCCGCGCGGGGCAATTCTTGATATGATCCCCAGCGGCAGCTGGTTCGACGCTCTCAGGGTCATTTATCACGGTGTCAATGCCGTTGCGTTCAAGTACCTAATGCTCGGCCCTGGCTCCAACAACGCGAGCCTCATGGTCAACGCTGCCTGTATGCAAGGAAACACGGGCAAATTGTGTAAGAGCCCGGCGCAGGTCGTTGAGCTGTGACACGGATCTCAGCCCGGCCAGAATATTATCATTACTAAGTGGAACAAACGGGAGCAACGGATTCCAACAAAACATGATTCAGACAGTCAACCCGGGTGAAGGAATCGCCAGAACAATAAACCAACGAGAACCGTACCATACACCACGCCAGCACTCGTCCTACCACTTCTCTTCGCACCCGCCTGCACAGGCTTGAACCCGCCCGCTCCTGTCGGTACCACAACTTGCGTGGGTGCCGGCACTGTCGCGTTGCCGACCTTTGCACCGGGATGCGGACCTGGCGCCTGTCCTCCACTTGGGGCGCCAGGAGCACCAGGAGAACCAACAGGAGCAACAGGAGCAACAGGAGCAACAGGCGGGGCACCAGTCACTGAAGGCTTGGGCATAGGCAGTTGGCCAGGACCACCTCCTGGTGTAAGAGGACCAACGTCACCTGGTTTCGGACTAGGCTGCTGCCAACCAATATCGCCTCCATTCGCATTCGCCCACCCAAATGCGACCACACACGGTACAGTCAGCGTCACAGAAGACCCCCCATTCTTGCCGCACTTGTTGCAGGTCTGCGTTACTGCGGTCATGGGGATACTGGGTTTAACACACCGGGCGCAGTCCTTGAGCGTGGTGCAGTACTCTTGCGTGACGAGTAGAGCGGGGTTCGTAGGGCAGACTGTTGTGTACTTGATCGTGGTGGTGATGGTCTGCGTCAGGCCAGGGACGCCACCCAGACCCGGCGCTGGCGGCGGGTTCGCAGCGGGTGGGCCTGCGAGGTTGACGTAGACAGTAAGAAGGAAACTGATCGGTGCGTCACGTTTCCCAACCGCAAGAGGATTGTTGCCACCGCAGAACTGGGCCGGGTTTCCAGGGCATGGTATGTTGCAGCGGCTGCGGTCTGGAAGCGCAGACGTGCCAACATCGAGGGCGTCAGCACAGTAGCACGTTCGCTCGTGCACTCCCGCATATACCTTGCTCGGGCACAACGCGATGCAGACGTCTGGCGTCATCAGGCCATTGTCACCGGACAAGGTGAACGCGCTGAACCTGGTCGACGACGCGAAGCAACCCAGTAGGGCGAAACTGCCGATTGTAGCCGGGTTTCTCACAGGGACCAAGCTGTCAGTCGGTGAGTGCGAGGATGGCACAGGAGTGGTAGGGGAAATGCCACCAGATGTGCTATTGGAAGGCAAGGTGTTCCCCGGGGGAGCAACGGAACTACCTGATCCTGAAGGCATCGGAGTAGGTCCTGAGCCGCCCTTAGAACCACTACCTGGCCCCGAGGGCGGCGGCGGCACCTCAGTGTCTACCGGCCCAGAGCCAGAGCTGGCACTGGGACCAGGCGGTGTCGCGATCGGTGTGGGCACGAGTGCAGAACTTGGCAAACCTGGGCCGCCGCTTGTCGCTGAGAGATCGGGCGTGGAAGACGGTGAAACGAGGCCTTGGCTATACACGTCGATATAGTTCACCTCCCAGTACGTGTTCTTGAATTGTGAAGGAGAGTTGCCAACCCAAATCTCGCAGGACGACGCGTAGTAGTAGCACGAGCTACTCCCCCACTGACTGCCACTGGCGTATGAGCCGCAGAAGTCCTGATTTGGTCAAGGTCAGCGGACGCCTCGACCTAAATACAATCTTTGTTCTTGCAAAAGTGAGAAGGAGGAGGAGAGGGGGGGGGGGGGGGGTCACGGGCTTCGACTTACAATATCCAAGACAATGCTCATGTTATGAAAGCTGACGCCGACGTCACACGAGTCCGGGTCGCTGCTGTCGCCAAACAAAGCCTGCGGCGCGCCCCATGTGCTCGGGTCGGGCTTCTTTTCCACGATGTTCTGGGGTATGTTGTTCCTGGGGAAGTGCCAGATCTTGATGGACTGGCTAGTCCATTCCGTGGCGTAAACTGCAGGGATGCCAAAGTCAGATAGCAGAGCACTGAGGGACGGGGTTGGGAAGAGAGAGTGGTGGACATTTGTTGTCTCAGGAAGCTACTTACCACCGCCCCCGACGGCATTGAAATTATCACCGTACGTGGAAGAGTCGCTTGCCGGCGGGATGTAGTTGCAGCCCTCGACGAGCCCAATATCCTCCTGCGGTAACCTCAGTTCAGCTCTTTCGCTCCAGCAACGGTCGCAGATAGAATCGTCGGCCCTGGAGCTACTACTTACGTCGTATGTGCAGTTTGTGAACTGCTGTCCCCCGGTGTAGAGCCCTGAGTTGGGGAGTGTGCAGGTCTCGCCGCTAACAAGACGACCGCAATGTTACCAATTGTTCGCTCGTCAGAGTGTCGAAGAGCTGACCGTGGGAAGAAGGCAGGATTACGAAGGGCTGCTCACGTGTGGGCGGATATCAGGTTGCGGTACGCCATGTTGGCACCCTCTATCATATCGATCTCTCCCCCGGAGGGCCAGTCCGGGCCATACATCCAGACTGTGAAAATTCAGGCGTCATCTGTCAGCCAAGAGCCGGCAATACGCACGCCTTTTGGGGTCTTTTTTTGGGGGGGGGGGGATGGGGGGCGACATACACGCTGGCCACGTCCCGCACATCGAACCCGGCATATGAGCAAAGTCGCCAATGACAATGCTCCCCTGGTTGACCACCTGCTTGCTCTCGATCCGGATGCTGGGGCGGCCGCCCAGGGAGCCGTCTGGGTCGTACGGGTTGGTACTGTCGACGCTGAGCGTGACAGCGCTCGTGTTTGGGTTGATGGAGACATAGCCATAGGCCTGGGCGCTGGGGAGGTTCTGGTAGCTTGAGCAAGAGATGGCTGTTCAGTACAAGGCAGTCGTCATGACGGAATACATACAATTCAAGGCTGCCTAGAGGAGTGCCGTACGTGAAACGCCTCGGCTTGGGCTACTTACGCCACGAAGCCATCGTTCGGGTCCGGAATGGTCACGAAGTTGAAGCCATCTATTAGAGCCTGTCCGGCGTAGGATACCGCAAGGCCGTATGACATGTTGGTTGTCGCCAGGGACAAAGATTAGCGAGCGTGAAGAAGCAGACCAAAGAATGACTAGACCGAGAACGACATGCCCTGCTGGAGCAACGGGCGAGCAACGGGCGAAAGGTGGAGATAGCAGAAGTATCAAGAGCAAGCTGTGATTTCGGGAAGTGTGCGTTTAAATATATGTTATCCGTCGTGAATAGTAGATCGTATGAACTATACAACAAAAACCGAGACAACAGGCATTCCTCGCGCCAGGAACACGCGCGGGCACAGCCGATCACGGGAGAGGCACGCGCCGGTATTACCTTGAATCATGCTCTTTTTCTTGGATATCGTAATCTCGATGAGACAACAAATACCTGGAATGGGTCCAATGCCCGTCCTCTGTGGTCACTAGGCCTGTCCCGTCGTTGAACTCCATTCCTCAAGCCTTGCAAACGGACGGCCCGGTTCGTTATTTCCCAACGGGCGTGGTGCTGTGTACTTAAAGAGTTGGGCCGGTGTGGCGACTGCCGGGATCACATTGAGTCCCCACCACAGGCTTCGACATGACTGCAGCATCGACTATCCTTTTGTGTGTTTCTGACTTGGGAGTCTGAGCGGGTGATTTGATATCGTGATCGCGTATGAGGGCCTGTTCCCTACACCATCTTAAAAAGCAAAACGCCAGACGCTATGCGGACACAAGTTGACATAAAAGACACAGCGGGAAGAAAGGACACACTCATCAGTCCTCTTCCCCTCTGCCCCCTCCGGGCGGGGGCTAGACTATGATCCGCCTCAGCCCTTCGGTTCCCCCGAGCACCCTCCTCCCAGTCACAGCACATCTCAACTCGCCACTCTCCCACTTGCCCTTCTTGTCGGCCATGAATGCCTCCTGCCTCGGGTGAGCCCCGCTGACCCACCTATGCACGCACGTGTAGCAGTAGACCACACCCGTCTGGCACGCCGTTGGCGTTGTGATGTCGTCCCTGCAGATGGGACACAATTCTGAGTTTTTGGGCGGGCGGAGGGTGTATATGGGCAGCAGCGAGGGCTTGGCGATGGGGGCGCGCTCCGCAAGGGTCTTTTCGTCCTCCTCGTCCTCGTCATCGTCCTCGTCCCCGGGCGCGCCGGGCGCGGGCTTGCCGGCCAGAGTAGTGGACTCGGCCGCGGACACGGTGGGCGGGGGCAGGTCCAGGCTCTCGGCGGCCCTGCGCGACATCTGCTTGGCAAAGTCGGAGGCGTACCACCACTCGAGGAACTTGAGGGCGAAGATGCTGGTGGGCAGTAGGACCGACAGGCTCGAGAGGACCTTGGAGCCCATGTTCCGCGGCGAGAAGAACGAGGACGGCCCCGGCGCTGCGCCCTTGTCCGAGGCCTTGTCGTTGAGGGCCTCGATGGCGGCGTAGTCGGCGGCGGTCATCCTCCGCATCCTGGTGCCGATCAGCCACAGGAAGGGGTTGTGGTACTTGGTGTTGTCGAAGAGGTAGGCCAGGTTAAAGGCCAGCAGCGCAAAATAGTAGGCGGCATTGACGCTCGGGTAGACATTCCTCAGGAACCACCTGTAGTAGTGGAGCACCTTGTCCTTCCACGTCGCGTTGGGCGGCAGGGTGGTGTAGGCGGTGCCGAGCAGGGCGCGCGGGGCGTTGACCTCGTAGCCCTCGTCGAGCTTCCTCTGGAGGTAGGGGAGGCCGACCATGACGGCGAGGTTCCGCCAGACGTCGGCCCTGCCCAGCCTCAGGGTGTCCCTGACGACGGCCGGGGCGCGGGCCGAGGCGCGGGGGATCTCGGCGGCCAGGGCCTTCTCCCGCTTGAGCCCGTAGAAGTGCTCGGTGAAGGAGCCGCCGCGCGTGGTGAGGTAGTGACGCTCGACGACGAGCATCAGCAGCGCGTACAGCTCATCGAACGAGTTGAGCACGGGCAGCAGGTAGCGCGGGGACCGCTGGGTGGCGTGGACGAGGAGGTAGCGCAGCGTGGGCGGGAGGAGGTCGGCCAGTTGCTGCTCTGAGAGGAGCTCAAACAGGGAGGGCTTCTGGTCGTCAAAGGTCATGCCCCGCAGGGCTGTTATGAACTCCATGTTGCTTCAGGTGTGTGTCGTCGAGTATAGTCGAGGGCGAGCTTTGGGGGTGTGATTGTGTTTGGCCGCTGCGATGCCGAGGTACATTCCCAAGGGTTGCTTGGCATGTCTCCAAGAGCCACTGCAGCCTTATAATTACAGCCGCTGCGTCTTACTTCTTTCTAACATGACCCGACCAAACCTCTTTTTGGTCCCCCACTTCAATCCTGCCTTTCGGTCATATTAAAATCGACCTCGTAGCACCCCGACCTTCCTTCCTTCCTCCCCACAGCCTGCAGACTAAGTGCCATGTCGAGCGCTCGTGAAAATGATGGCACACGCCTAAAGTCTATGATGAAGAGATTGAATGAGGCACAAGGTGCAGACAGGCTAAAGCTATGGCTTGAATTCTCGCTCGCGCAGGACAAGGACCCAGAGCTGCAGGTAATATGTACGCCCGCGCAAATCCCGCTTCAAGCTGACTGACCCCTGATTGCACGCCAGAACTGGATGTCGAGCTGTGTACCATTTCTGAAACTCCACTCGTGGTCTATGGACGACCCAAACCACCCCAAGGTCGTATTCAAGGTGAGGACAAGCTGTTTCTTTTGGTGCTCACACTGAGCAAGTGCAGAACCGATTTCTGTTAGACGTATATGGACTGACCTGCAAGTGCTTTGTTTGGCACAGTATACTATCCAGAAAAACAATTGCAACGGGTCGGGCAATGCCCATGGGGGGCACGTTGCCAGTCTTTTTGACTTGGTAACATCGATGCCGCTGACTTTGATCAACAAGCCCGGGTTTTGGTTCTGGCTGGGAGTGAGCAGGACGCTGAATGTGACCTACCTGAAACCAATCCCGCTCGGCGAGGAGATCTTGGTCGAGGCGGAGATCCTGAGCATCGGAAGGAAGCTGGCTACGATCCGGGGGACGATGACGAGGGAGAGTGATGGGGCTCTGCTGACCGTGTGTGAGCATGGAAAAGTCAATACGGACCCCGAGACCAGCAGCAAGATCTAAGCCCAGGTTGAGGATGTGCACGAATCAGATGATTCAAGTTGGCGTTTACATCATGGATAGAGGGTACGGAGTACATTCCTACCTTATCTACTTAAGTAGGTAGTTAGTTTATGTTGCACACTTGTAGTACGTTGATGCACGCACAGACAGGATACCGGTATCCATCAACTAACCCCGATTTCTCCGAATTGAACAAGGAGACGGTGTCTGGATTAACTCCTTCTTGTGGGCATATAGCATACTTCTAGGACTGTGAGAATCATACGGGTAATGCATTGAATCTGTTCGACCTGTCTAGCCGATTCGAAGGGTGTCAACTCGTGGTAGTCAGTTTAGTGAGGGAGAGTAAGTACCTATGGTAGGTCTATAAAAAAACGCCAGACACGAAAACGCGACAAATTCCCATTAACCTTAATACTATAGCAAACGGCACAAGTTATAAGTAAAGATTTGTTTATTTAAAGCTAGTATTACCTAAAGAATAATATAAAAGAAGTAGTAAAGCTATAATTTAGCTATAAAAAGGTAGTAGCTTATAGAGCTAATTATATTAGCTAAATATAAAAACTTACTAAGTAGGTTATGTAACTATTTAATATATAGCTATAATAAATCTTTTATATCTACTTTACCTAAGTACTTTCTTTATTTATATTTATATATAACGTTATTATTTACTTTAAAGTATAATAACCTACTTAAGTAGCTTACTAAAGTACTAGAACGGAGTTCTAGTACTATTAGATTTTTTAGTCTTTATAGTATAGTAGTTACTAGTAGACGTTGTATTATAGAGTACTAGAACTCTATAGTAGGCTAGCTCTTAGTGTGCGAAAGGTGTAGGTTTAATCCCTAGTCTTATCGCATCTCTAATCCCTTACCTACTAATAGGTAGTTCCTAGGGGTTTAAAATATAATAAAGGTTGCCCTATAGGGCTAGTAAAGATTACAATTATAAAGGTACCTAGGTATAGGGGTGAGCCCTAGAGGGGTAAGTAGCTATAGCTATGTAAGTACTATAGCTTAAGGATACGCCCTTTATAAAGGGGGTATAGTTATAATAACCTACTTAAGTAGCCTACTAAGGTACTAAAATAGAGTTC
>MAVT02000593.1:0-11669 GCA_001702395.2 Diaporthe helianthi
AAATACAAAAATACAAATACAAAAATACAAATACAAATACAATACAATTTTTTTTTTTCAAAATACAAATACGAATACAAAAAAATACAAAAATACAAATACAAATACAAAAATACAAACACATGTCGCAACTCTGAATTTAACTTATAATAAAATGATTTCTATTATCAATATATATAAAATGGCTTTTTTAACATTTAAATTCAAATTTTAAACGAAAAGATTTATAGTAAAAGAAAATAATAAGAATTATTATTAAAAAATCTTACTTTTAAGCTATATAGTTTTTAAAAAGAAATATAGTATTTGTTATTAGAAAAGTCCTACTCTTTTTAGTTCTTTCTTGTTTTACTAAACACAAAAAAAGGGTATAATAGTGTTATAGTAATAGTGTATGTGTGTGGGATTTCGAGAAGGTTGTGTTCTTAACAAAGACTCTCGTGCTTCTTATGTGGTACATTAGAACAATATTCATGAAATGTCGATTCATGGGGGCCGGGGTCCCCCAACCCACATATCCTAACCCGCGTAGCCCAGGCCGCGGACAGACAGTGGGCCCTGGGCTGCTTGGTTTGGCTTAGCGACAAGGGTAGCTGGCGACTCAGCTTCTGTCGACTATGTACTGAGTAAAACGAATTGTCGGGATGGAGCCCCACCATTGATCCTCCACGTCGGCAGCTCAAGCTGTGCACTCCATTTGACTGAGCTGCGAACTAAACTCCGCCACCCATCGCAGCTCCTACCACACGCCGCTCCCCAGACGACCAGCCCAACATGTCCCACCCGAGAATAGAGGAGGTGGAGGACAGCGACGAAATGTCCGACCCCTCGGAAGGCGACATCGACGACTTTGTCGAATCCGACATCATTCGCGCGCGCACCGACAAGAGGCAAACACCCACAAGGCCCGCACAACAACAACAGCAACAAGCAGCAGCAGCAGCATCCTCCCACCTCTTGAACCCGTCGCAAATACCGTCGCTGTCGAGCGGGCCGGGCCAGGGCGACGACATGCAGACCACGGCCAACCCAAAGGCCTACGCGGGCTTCCAGTGCCTGTACCCGCTCTACTTCGACGCGACCCGCACGCGCGCCGAGGGCCGCCGCATCTCCAAGGAGCTGGCCGTCGCCAACCCGCTCGCCCGCGAGATCGTCAATGCCTGCCGCGACCTGCGCCTGCAGACCCTCTTCGAGCCCGAGAAGATGCACCCCAAGGACTGGGCGAACCCGGGCCGCATCAAGGTCCAGCTCAAGCCCATCGTGCGCGACGGGCGCACCATCCAGCCCTCCAACACCTCGGGCATCAAGAACAAGCACCAGCTGTACCTCCTCATCGCCCAGCACCTGCGTAACAACCCCACCAACGACCGCAGTCAGGCCCTCTGGGAGCGCGTCCCGGGGACCCCGGCGCCGGACCGGTCGAAGCCTTACCCAAAGCCTGCGGTGCCCCGCGGCTGGAAGGTTGGCGAGTTCCTGCCGTATTACAGCCCGGCCATGACGGGCGGTGGTGTTAGTGAGAACTTGTTCAAGGACATGATGAAGGAGATGCAGGGCGGCGGCGACATGGCGAGCTTGCTTGCTGGAGCGGGTGCCGGGGGAGGCGGCGGCAGCGGCAGCGGCAATGCGAGTGAGGACGGGGCCGGGAAGAAAAAGAAGGACAAGAAAGGCAAAGGGAAGGCATGAGAACTCTGATGGTGCGTTGGATCCTTATTTGGTACCTCCGGGACGAGGAAGCAGTCAAGCAATCTCTGGAGCTACTGGTCGACGAGCCTCGAAGCCCCTAGTCCCTAGCCCCTATTTTGATACACATGTATGAGCCTGATCGGGATTGCCAACCAATCGTCCAACCGCAGACCGATGGGAGGGAACGGGGCCAGCATTCACGCCGGTAAAGGCAAAGCCGCGGGTTCAAAAATCTGCCAAACTGGGAGCAGATCTAACGAGAGGGTCAAAATTGACCCGCAGGGAAGACACTTGTCGGAGTTATCCGCGTAGATATTCCGATTGCATTCTCCCTGTTGACATGGTATTCTGTGCCTGCTCTGTTTCCGCCTGTAAATTTTCAAGTTCATCGTTCCCTTTCAAATAGGCGGGCCGTTTGACCATCCAATCCCCTGCCCTCGAAGACTAAGAATGACATTAGGCCTTCTCGTGGGTTACTATCTGCCTAAGCCCACAGAGGCGCGGTGATCTCGACGGCGCGGTCGACCACACTACGCACGCGATCCGCAAACGCCTTGTGACCGCACTCCACCTCTAGATCCTCCAGCCAGACCTTTGCTGCCATCTTGTCGACCTTGATCGCCACGCCGGGAACGGGGATGCCGAGTCGGTGCAGCCGCTCCAGCTCTGCCTTCTTGCGCGCCTCGAGCTGCCTCTCTTCTTCTCCTTCCTCCTCTTCCTCCTTCCCCTCGCCATCCGGAGCGTCCTCCATAGAGGCATCCCCGCCGCCGCCGTCCGTGAGCTCCTTCTTCTTCTTCGTGTCCTTGGGCGCCGGGGGGAGCTTTGGCTCCTCGATGGGCGACACGTTGTCCGCGCCAAACTGGGCCTCGAGGAACATGAACAGCCGCTCAAGACGCTCCTCGGGTGTTAGGTTGGCATGTGGGTTGCGCGGTGGGAGCTCGGCATGGCCGTGGCCGTGGCCGTGCGAGTGGGAGTGGGAGTGCTTCTGCGCGGACCGCTTGACGGCTGCCGGGCTGCTCTCAACTGACAGCAGGACGCTGAGCACGGAGTCCGCGATGCCATCGTTCAGCAGATTGCCTTCCCACTCCAGCTCGACCTCGCCGTTGTTGCGGTAGCGGACTGCCACACAGCCCATGACACGGTAGGCTGCAACGACCTGGTTGATTTCCTCGTCGGCACGCTTAACGTCGCCGTTGGAAGAAGCGCCATTGCTCTTGTCCCAATCCTGCTTCATCTCTGGAAGCTCTTCGATCTTACCAAACGTTCCTTCGAGACCCCACTTGATTAAATCGATGCCCGCGGCGCTGAGACGGATTCGCTCCTTGCAGATCATGGTTGTGGTGGTAAGACCAGCGTACTCTCGCAGGTCCTCTGGGGCCATCAAAGATAGCTTGAAATCATTCTGGACCAGGACACCTGTGACGAGCTGGGTATCGTCCCCGGGAGTCGGGAGTTGCGTGGGTGGAGGAATCGATGCAAGTTTACCGACAACCTTGGCGATCTTGTCCTGTTTGAACGGGATGCGGAGCTCATCCATGTTCTTTGGGCTATAGACCTTGACCTTGACAGCCTTGTTGCTGTTGAGAGAAAGGAGTTTGGATTTCAGGCGCATCATGTTGTGCTGTTCTCCGTGCACAAGAATCTGATGCATGTTAGTGGGGTTCAAACCAAGACAACTGGTTGAATTGACTTACGACCACTGGAGCAGATACCTCCTCGATGAACTCTCTATTCTCGTTGCCGTCGACATGAGCAGCGAAAGAGTACTCCTGGACACTGCATCTCCGTGGAATCATGACCTTCTCTGCGTCACCGCCAGGAGCCCTGCGAGCGGCGGCGGCATTCCTGGTGACGACGGCCTGAATCTGCTCGGGCTCTTGCATGATGTGTCTGGCCATGGTGCCTTCGACACTGTAGCCAGTGATAATGACACCATTCTTATCGCTCGGGGCCCACCTCTCGAGGAGTTCTCTGCTCACACCGCTTTGGAGCATACCAGGACTCGCAAGCATAACACAACTGCCGACGTCCTCGAACCGATCAAGGCTCTTCAGTGACCGGATGTACTTGAAGTCCCATGGGCCGCCCTTGCCCGCCCCATCCCCAGTCACCTCGGCCTCAGCCATGCGTTCTCTGAAAAGGCGCTTAATGTTATCATTCATGGCTCCTATGTATGTTTGGTATACCACCATGCACTTCCGGGCCAGGTTACTGGCATAGTAGATGGGGATCTTCTGGAACTCGGGGTGCTTGGCCCAGTACTCGTCAAGAATCAAAAGCAATTCTTGGGCCCGGCCGAGGGCGAATACTGGTAGCAAGGCGCGCCCACCGCGATTCAGAATGCCCGTTATAGACTTCATCAGGGCCTGTTCCCTCTCGAGACGCGGCACATGTGAGGCTACACCGTATGTGGACTCGGTGATCAGTACGTCGATCTTGACGCCACGCGGGACTTCGGCCGAGACGAGATGCCGGTCGTGCTCTCTCGAGTAGTCGCCAGTGAAAAAGATGTTGAGCCCCGCGATTTCGATGAGGAACATGGCAGCGCCCAGGACGTGACCTGCCGGGTAGGGTGTGATTCGGATAGATGATATGGTGTGAGTAGTGTAGTAATCGATAGCCTCGATCATGGGGAAAGTATTTGCGTGGTCTTGCTCCGTATAGACAGGCTGCGAGGACTCGTTGGACGACGCGTTGCCGACGCGCACGCTATCTTGGATGAGCCATCTGTAAATTGCCTTTGTAGGGTGTGTCATGAAGACCCGACCCTTGAAGTTGGTCTTGGCGAGGACATATGGCAACGAGGCAGCATGGTCCACGTGGAAACTGGTTCGTGGTCAGTACCTTGTCTGACGGATCAGGCCAAGTGGCGCGGTGGCACAGGGGGCTGTCTGTCTACCATCAGGGGAAGGCAGGGACGGGTGTGGGATCACGACGCTGAGTGAGGGCTCAATACAGATGTGGCAAGGGACGGCAAATTGTTGTAGATTGTATTGATCTCTGGATACACTGATAGACGAGGACAAAGAAGCAGCGGTACCATGATAGCCACAGCGCCGCACGGAGACGAAGCAGCGCGCGATATGCCCGGCCCATACCCAAGGGAAACCCGCCCAACCGCGAGCCCGCACGCTTCCAGAAGGATTCAAAGAACTTACTGGCTGATGAGGAGTACGTCGACAGTGCTCAGGTCAAAGATGTCGAAGAACGGTAGCGCAGAAAGCCCATCATACGCTGGGTGCTGGCCGGCGTCAAGCTGTACCGCACTTCAGCATCACTGGGCAGTTTTTGAGAAGTAATATAAGACGCAGATACTCACCATGACAGTTTTGCCCTTGTACTGAATGATGTGGCAGGACCGGCCGACTTCATTTCCTCCGCCCAGGCAGAGGAACTTCAGCTCATCGGCTGGGTCAACAGGCTCCTCAGTGGCTGCATTGGCCATTGCCGAGGCTTTCCGTTTGGACGCCATGACGATGAGTCTTGCCTAAAAAGAATCTGCTCCGAGGGACGTGGACAGAGCAGAGGGCCAGCAGCGATCCACGCCTTGACTGGCATCGATCTGGATCAACTCAAGACGTTTTGCTCATTGAATCTGGGATCATGTCTTCTTGGTATGATTGATTACCTGGTTCAACTTGTCAAGCCGCTGCGTGAGTTTGGTCCAAAAGGACCTGGCAGGCTCTACAAATGTTGCTGGAATGTAGAGAGAAAGGGGGAGTGGCAGTATGAAAAGAATGCCTGGTTCAGCCAGCCGAAGCAGCAATGTACGGAGTAGTCTACTGTGTAGTGCAGTGCACGGACCAAGACGCGCTAGGCTTGACTGCGGAGTGGTACGGAGTACGTACTGTTCATGTTCCCCCCACGTGATCAAATCTGCCGAAGTTGAGGAGCTATCCAAAGCGGAGGCGCGCAACTTCGACCCATCACCACCCTGATGGAGTGACCCAACTCATCCACTTAGCACAGTCCTACAGTCCATCGCGTCCATCGCGCACACCATCGTTCCATCTAAGAACCTGGAAATTATCATATAGGTCAATTCCAGGGATCTAGACTCATCGGATGGGCGGCGGTGACGGGAATTTCACCGGCTAGGCAGGCCATCTGCCTCAGTCTGCAGCATCGCCAAAACACCACGACAGAAGGGCGACCACCCCGCGACGCACCAGCCACAGCTTTCGCAAATTCCTGTTCGACATAATCATACAGGCCTGTGGTCCTTCTTTATTTCTCAGACGACTCGCAGCGCGTCACGGTCACCATGGCTCAGCCGACCCAACAGATGCCTCAGCAGGTGTCTCAGCAGGTGCCCGGTAGGACTTACTCTCCGGCGCCGTCTGCACAATCCCAACCTACCTTTGCTCTACCACAGAGCAGTCAGAACTTGGGGAATAAGCGATCAGTACATCTGCCACAATCGCCAATGTCGTTTTCACCAGGCCCACCAGGCCAGCAATCCGCGCCATCGTCACCATATGCCCAGTCGCCATCGTTTCCCCACAGTCCAAACGTCGGCACGCCTACCACAGCTACGTCGCCTTCCTATGCCGTCATACAACCCGCTCCTTCTGCATCGCCGGCTCCGGTCCACTCTCCTGCGCCCACGCCCACACCCGCTGCGCCCTCGCCGGCGCAAGCCCAACAACCCCAGCAGCAATATAGCCGACAATCCTACACGAATGGGAACACGCAGTACGCCCTTCCAAACCAACCGCCGACCCCTACCATGAGTGGCCCGTCGAAACCAGTCCCGGGCACCCCGGGAACTCCTGGTGCCACGCAGTATGTTAATGTAGGCTTCGCACCGACAGGGGCCCAGCAAACCGCCACCACCGGCGCAATGGGTCCGCCCCCGGCGAAAGACCGACCGCAACGAACATACGAATACGAGGTGACGGACAGTCTCTTGGGCACCGGAGTTGATATTCGTGAAGAGGAGAACGCGCTTCAAGAATACTATGCCGGGGCCTTCGGCCAGGACTCCAGGACAGGCTTCCCCGCCAATGCGCCTGGCACCCCAGGATCGTTCTATGGTGCGGGCACGGCCAACCAACCCGGCGCGCCAGCATCGACCGGTCAGAAGCAATACGAGGCAGCATTAGCAGAGCAGAGGTGGAACGAATCGGCAGCACGTTTGTCGGCAACGCGAGCTGCAGAGCACAACAGCCCTTTCTTGCAACTCGCGAATCTGCATGCTCGGGCAGAGAAGTTTGCTCGGCAATACAACTTGGACCTGAACCTCGATACCAAGACGCAGCCCGTCCAGAAATCCAGAAACCCAGCCGATTACCCTGTTGCACCCAAGGTCACTGTGACAACCAAAGAAGGCCCCGACGGTGCTATGGTGTCAGTTTATGGCTCAGTGTTGCCCCCAGACAGCTATTTAATCGACCAGCTGGCTCTCCTGTCCATCGCCACCAAGCATCGGGTTCGAGAGCTTCTGGAAGACGCGGACCAGATCGCAACCACACGACAGCAGACCTCTCATGGTGCAATACCCTCGGACTGGGCCGATTCTGCTGCCCCGTTGGATAGCGCTGGCCTCCCTGTCAATGACGATGACGGGAAGGCTAACGACAATGGTGCCAACGGCAGCACCAATCCACTCAAGCGTGAGTTGACAGCCCTCTTCAACCGACCATTCTGGCCCTGTATTGACGCTTGTGGACAGGCTCCTTGGATGCAAGTAATGTCTCAGGACCGATCGCACGGCCGAACGTGCCAGCGACCAATCATCTGGCTCAGGTGTTAAGAGAGATGGGCAGGGCTGAGCGAGAGGCAGAGGAGTTGCGTCTTAAGAAACGTCAGAAGCGGCTGATCGGAGACAATGGAGCAAGTGCATCCCGGGCAGGCTCGGTAGCGCCAGGGACCCCAGGTTCTACGGCTCCGGAGCCCGAGAAAGCACCAACGAAGAAGGAGCAGAAGAAAATTGCTGCTCAGAAGCATGATGCCTCAGCCGACAATGTCAACAAGACAACGATGAAGTTTCTTGGCGGTGGCAAGAAGAAGTACTCGTGGATGTCGATGGGAGCAAACACTCCGAGCACGCCCAACAAGCAGGCGGCCAGCGCCGCGGGTACGCCTGCGGCCGCGGCTGCGGCTGCTTCTGCGGCATCAAAGGCACCAGAGAGCAAATCTCTGACCTCGGAGGGTCGTTACAAGCTTGGAGGTTGGCGAGAGTATAGCGAGAAGGGCAAGGATATCCAGCTGAGGGACTGGATCACTGCCCTGGAACGTGACGGCCGAGAAAAGCTGGCCTTGCAGCATGCTTATATGAAGCTGGACTCGTCTGAACCACGATAGAGTGACGACCTCCAACAGGTGGCATCAGTGCATCTCGGCCCCACTGGCCAAGCGCGAGAAGAAAGCCAGCCAGCCGCCCGGCGCGCTGGGTCTGGCGTGGAGGGCGTCTGGAGCCTGCTTGTGTGATCGTCTTGGATGACGATTCATAGTAGCATACATGCGCGGGGGGCGCCGAACAACATGCTAAGTTGGCTGCGCATCGCAGCCTCGGAGTCAGGGAGTGATGACTCATCCTCACCTCTTCTGGACTATGAGAAGCAACCACGGAAGTGGTAGCACCAAGCGAGCACGGGCAGGAATGAGGGCAGGAATGAAGCGTGGCGGTAAAAATGGACGGGCCGAAGGTGTGCGGAAGCAGCGGATCAGAATGATTTCGCTTCGACGGGACTACTACCTCGCATTGTGTTGATTTATGACTTCAGCCTGGCGTTCTACGAGAGGGCATCGGTATGGAGGGAAGGCATGCATTGCTCCGCTTGGAGACTACACAAAAAAAAAGAGGATGACCTTCTACATTCTGCGTCCCTGGTCTTCGGCCACATCAAGCAAATATTGCTTTGGGCTCATCCTTGTGCCGGGCACATCCGACAGCGCCCTGATAGGGCAGATCAGAGATAGTTCGATGTGACAGGCTGGAATTGGGTGGATGGGTAGAAAAGTCCAGTGTGGCAGCTGCAGTGGGACAGTCAGAATACCCATTCAATATTTTTATGAAAGTCTGACGAGTGCGCCTAGCCGGCGATGGTGACTTGCAGAGAACCAGGTCGTAGACCTCGGGAGGGCTTCGGAGATAAGAGTCGAGATTGCCGTGTTGACAAATGACAGCGCTAAGCGTTGCTCGTGATGCACGCACACGTATTGTACCGTACCATGTGCCCGCCCCGGCACTTGTACTTAATTCTCAGCTTTGACTTGCCAGCCATTGAAATGATCTGATGGTGCTGAAACGCAGACTGGTGAGCCCACACCTCTCAAGGTCTATCCGCCCTAGTCGTCGCACAGCATATCGGCACCTCGCCGCCGTCGCTTCCCCGCGCCTCTGCCTTGAGGCACGGCAGTTTTCCGCCGGTTCTTCGAAAATGGCGATTGCTGTGAGACGGTCATGATAGTTCCCATGTTGAGAATTAATGTCATTCTGACGATGTAAACAGGCAATCGGATAGATTTGTTCGACGACGGACATGTCACACAACCTCGACCAGTGCCTCAGACTGATCAAGGAGGCTGCCGAAGCTGGAGCAAAGGTGGGCTACGCTCCCATTCCCACGTCGATACTTGGCCGTTTCCAAGGGTACTGTACTTGTCTCTCAAGTGAGGGCCGGCATCATAGTCTGTCTGCCTTGAGCCTCATCCCGCGGTTACAAAACAGAGACATACTTCTGAGGCCGTTTGGGGGGTTGGTCAGAGCTACGCGTGTCAAAGCATCGACCGTCTACCACATCCGGAGGGACATCATAGCAGGCTCGTATAATTCAGAGGCTTACAGGCTCCCAATCGCCCAGGCAATCTTTTTCCCCGAGGCATCAGACTACATAGCCTCCTCCCCGCAAGAGTCCCTCTCCCTGGCAAGGCCAGAGTCAGAGTGCCCCTTTGTATTGGGACTGCAAGCCGCAGCAAAGGAGCACAACATCCACATCAGCGCAGGAGTCCACGTCCCAACCACCGAGCCGTCCCCGCCGCCTCGGGCATCATCATCGTCGGCGTCATCCGCGGCGGCGGCCACCACCACCACCACCACCACCACCACCAAGCTCCTCAACCGCACCATCTGGGTCCTCCCCACGGGGGAGGTCGACGCCTCCCGGGGCTACGACAAGCTGCACCTATTTGACTACGGCAGCCTGCGCGAGTCTGCGCACACGCGGGCCGGGACCAGACTGGTCCCGCCCTTCGACACCCCCGTGGGCCGCGTGGGCAGCCTAATCTGCTTCGACCTGCGGTTCCCCGAGGCGGCGACGGCGCTTGCGCAACCCTCACCGCCAACGCAGCAGCAGCAGCAGCAAGCGGGCGAGTCGCACCAAGGCAAGGAGGTACGATGGCTGCCGGCGCAGATCCTCACGTACCCGTCGGCGTTCACGGTCCCGACGGGGGCGGCGCACTGGGAGACGCTACTGAGGGCGAGGGCTATTGAGGTAGGGCGTGCCCGTTTCATTCAGGCTTCTCTTTATACCTAAGTAGTTATATACAATGGCCGGTGTTACGCTAACGAGATACCTTGTATCACTTGCAACAGGCGCAGTGCTGGGTCATCGCAGCCGCGCAGGTCGGGTGGCACTCGGGCAGGACGGGGACGGGCAGGATAAGCTACGGCGGGAGCATGGTCGTGGACCCGTGGGGCAGAGTCCGGTGCGCCTTGCCGGCGGTGGAGGAGACGGGAGAGGAGGGGCCTTTTGTGCCGCACGGCGCGGTGGGCGCCCTCGGCCTGGTGGATATTGACCTGGGGTTATGGGCGAGCGTCCGGGAGAGGATGCCGCTGGTTAGGAGAAGGTGAGTTTCTTCGTGTTTTCCCTTCCGGAGAGGAGAGTGGCAGCAGCAGAGGGGGCGCTTGTATTGACCGTTGCGCCCTTCCAGGGATGTTGTTTTCTGAGATGTGACGAGATCGATCCATCCAGCCATTCCTCCGTCGGGCTGTGCCGTGACGTAATCTGGCTGTTGGAACATGGTCTTGAAACATGCCCGTTTGCCCAAGAAAAGGGGGTTGTTCCTGTTGTCTTTCAAAGTGGTTGTAGGGTTTGGAAGGAGAATCAAGGCGCAGAAAAAGACCACACGGTATAATTGTCTGGTGGATTGGATACTTCCAAGGTTACTTGCCAGATGCTTCTGTGTTGCGTATGCACGGTCGGTTTGTGGGTGCTTGGCCTAAGTAGACCCTGTACACCGACAGTGTCCCCTTGCAAGGTACCTTTTCACAAATACACTAAAATAAACCCAACTACTACCACCTATTAGGCATATAGAATAAATAGAAAGTTGTATGCACTCGCCGACATATAAGATGTCTAGACGGAGTGGCTCCGATCTTCTCCTGGCCCACCATGCCCCTTCTGGAAGGCGGCAGAAGGATTGACGGGCCAATCCCCAAGTCAGGGTTACCCCCACGGAGATTGGGGAGGAAGCGATTTTTGGGGGGGGGTGGGGGGCGGGACAAGGAAGGGAAGGACCTCCTCGACTCCTCGAGAAGGGCCGACGAGGGGAAAGAGAAGGGAATTTCCCCCATGTCCCCGGTGAGAGCAAGTGAGCAGGCTGAACCGTCACCGGTTGCCAGGGGATCCTGTGCCTCCAGTTCCTGCCCAACAGACACAGACACACAACATTAAGAGGAGGGCCGGATGGGGTGCCACTGCAAAGCGAGAAACAAAACAGCTGGCGCCAGGGCTGACCAGCTGCTGCCCGCATTAGAGGACGGTCAGTTGCGCTCTCGTCCCAACTCACAGACATTTTATCTTGTTGTTGGTCGCTCGACCAACAGCACAGCACAGTCCAACTACACTGTATGTATCTGTCCTCGTGGCCGTCTTTTTTTCTTGTTCTTCCAGAAGCAGTGGGGCAGGTGGAACCCACCCAACCCAACCCCTTCCCCCCCCTTTCCTCAAGCGGCTAGCAGGAAGTCAAGCATTCTCCCCGTACGTGCAGTGCAGTACCGCAGCAGACTAAAGCGATGCAGGCCAGGGTGGGGGGGG
>MAVT02000593.1:11704-26170 GCA_001702395.2 Diaporthe helianthi
CTGGGAACTTGACACATGTACCATACCTTGCACTGCAGTAGCCCAAATATGCACCATGCATCGTCCCGGAAATGGGGCCCTGACTAGGTAAGGTTGGCAGGACTAGGAAAAACCACACCAAGGCACCGTCGCCGGTGAGGGAAAGACGAAGGGCCGGTCAACAACCATTTAGTAGCCCACAGTGCCTACCTAGGTACTGAAGCATGTAGGTAAATAAAGCAAGGGCCTTGGGACTCCTGGGAGCTAAGAAAATTGCACTAAAAGAGAGTGAGCGCCCAGAGAAAAGAGAACGCACAGCCAGCCAGCCAGCCAGCCAGCCAGTCCACTTTCGTCGCGACGGCCCCGCCCGACGCTTGCTGCAAGGCACCCCCCCACCGTCAGGATCCTCTTATTCGTCGACCCAGCACGGCGGGTCCCTCTTCTCCGCTCGCATTAGCCTGACCGGCCGGCCAGCCAGCCTCCTCGGAAGAGTACTCCGTACTGTGTACAGAAAGTATTGCCCCGGTCTACCTACTGTGTAGTCAAACAGTAATCTGTACTCAGTCAGAGGGTTGACAGGACCCTTACTGCAGGAACGGGAACGGGGTCCACAAATATTTTCCACATTCTCAACAGAAATGTCTCGGACCAATGCAACTTACGGTGACTGCTAAGTATGTGCCAGTGTGTCCGTCCGCCTTGCGTGCGAGGCTGACGGCCCATGAGTGAACTTGGAAGGATGTGGAAGCTCTAAGCTGTGTACCGCTTTTCCATTACTGGTCAGCAACTGGTGCAAGTGGGCCTGGCTGAGCAGACGAGCAGAAGAAAGTGCGGAAGAGAGCAAAAGAATATACGACTCCAAGAGTTACCACCATCTCATCTGCCCAGCCCCTCTACTGCCCATCCTTTTTGTCTCTCAGTCCCTCTCATTCATCTCTTTTCACGCCCACCGTCGACATGACATGACGGTGAACATTGATGTGAGGCATCATCCCTCCTCCGGGCCGCACGGTCATGATTCACCTTGCATTGCCAGCTCTAGAGAGACATACATACATGCCCAGGTTGATATGATGCGATGCGCCTCTACTTTTTGATGATTGCCCTTACATGCGGCGCCATCCGACATCCGCCATCCGCCCCCGCCGCCTCGCCTATCTCTGCTGCTGAGACTTGCATATGGGCGCCTGGTGATTGGTCTTGCGCCTTCTTTTGCTCAAGTAGCCCCATTTCTCACGTCTCACAACCGTCATATCACTTCGGGAATAGACAACGTCAATCTTAACTGCGGTGGGCCAGATCTTTTGATAAATATTTCTTGTTCAACCCCTCCCCTCCGCAAAAGATAAAAACCGACAAGAAACGCTGTGTAGCTAGCTGGTGCTTCTTACTATTCTGTACAGGCAACCTCTAAATCCGGGGTATCTTTCTTCTCCGCCTGGTGCCAGCCCGGGGGTGCCCAGCTGGCCACACACATAATCTCGCTCGCTCCTTCCATCATCGAAGTTTGTCCAAATCCTTCGATGGTATGTGTACATGTGTTAGACGCAAAGTTGTTTTGGTGAGGTAGAAAAACATGGCTCTCAAGCGAAGTGAAGAGGGCGGGAAAAAGAAACCAAGGTGGAAAAGGGATCAGGATAGTGGTGGAGCCGGCAAGTGAAGCCAAAAACAAAACAAAAAACAGGTCTATATGCATCCCGGCCAGTTTTCTTTTTCCTAACCCTCGCAACCCTTTTCTTTTGTGTCCCGTTCCACCTATTACCATAGCAACTGCAGAAGGAAAAAAGGAAGCAGATGAAAATTGCAGCCCACTGGTCCTATTCTTTTTTTCTGTAACCAAGCCCTGATTATGCCCAAAGCTCAAGACAGGTAAGAAAATGTCAAGCACTGAGGCCGAGATGAAGCGGCTTGCTCGCCCACACATAATGCCGATACCGTGTGGTCGAGAGGCGCAGGAATCGCGAGACATTCCCCCCCCCCCCCCCACATCAAGGCTCGCGCGCTCGCGGTGTACGGTGCAAAAAAGAAAGGGTGGGCCGGGGGGGGGGGAACAAGGGAAAATGTCGAAATTGTCGACGTCTGACAGACAGAAGCAAGCTGACTTGCCCCAAATCTAAAACCCGATCCGATCTAGTTGAACGCCGTGTGCAGCCCTGGGTCGAGAATCTCGCCGTGTGTGAAACCCTCTTCCTTTTGGGTGGAAAACAAAATATTTCACGCCTGTCGTCTTTCGTGTGGGGAAAATCCAATTGACAGCGAGCCAGGCAAACGTTGTGTCGTCTCTTTCGGAGGAATGCGTATTAAATGATGTATTGTGTCGGAATGTAATCGATCGATCCCAAGACACTTGGAGTAATGGTGTGCCCATCTGGTCGCTGTCGTCGAAAATGAGATGAAAATGAAGACTGTTGTTACACCATGCGCGGCGGAGGCGCAGTGACTAAATAATTTCGTCGTACTGGCAAAAGGGTGCAGGGCGCCCGAAGCAGATCGGTCCGTGCTCATTGCGAGAAGAAGAGGGCTGGCTTTGTGCTCCTGGCCTTTGGCGTCGCGACCAGGAACCCGACCGGGCGAAAATAGTCCGGCGCCACGATTTTGGTCTGCCGTGGTCTCCTCCTTGTCGTGGGACGGAGGCTAGCGCGTGATGGCGGCCATTGTTTCGAGTGTTGGCGCGGAACCAAGGGATGGATGGCATAGCGACGGCAATTTATCGAGGCTTGGGCTGCGGTGGGGGCTTTTTGACGCCAGTTGTGTCGTAGGCTCCACGGCCTTGGTTGGCGAAGATTGGAGTCTCCCTGCTAACCATTTTGACGTTTGGGGAACGTGTGACACGAGAGGTTGGAGGTGCTGAGTGCAGATACTAATATTAGCCATAATCCGCGAGACGAGTCTAGTGTCGCATTGCACTATGTTGATGCATGGTGTAATGAGATTGTTGCAGGGGTGCAAAGTGAAGTCAGGGGCAGGGACGGCAGTAAAAAAAATATAAAAAAATTTAAGGCTTGGGTGGCATGCAAGGAAGCAACCGCAAGAAGAAGCGCGAAAAGGACTGAGATGGGGTCCAGTAAGAAGAACAGCAAAGAAGGTGACTCACAGTAGGTGGCGGGAAATCCGGACTGCGAAGCAGTGCGAAGCAGGTGTCTTTCCTGGAAGGATTCAGAAGCTTTGGAGCCGTCGCAGGAGGGTGACGAGGCGAGGTCGAGGTTGTAGGGGCGCCGGGAGATTCTACCGAATCGTACAGGAGCTCAGAGCAGAGGGCGTCAACAGAGGTGGTCAAGTCTCGTTAAATGCTGGGCGCAAAATGGTGGGACCTAAGAGAGCTGGAGACGGCACCGAAAGCGTGATGATGATGCCTGGTTATGTATGGGCCCGACTTATGCAAGGTGGTGGTGGTTGTGATGTTGTGGTGTGTGTATGAGACAGACAGGCAAAGAGTTGTCGTCGGTTATGTAGCCTGGCGGATCAAAGAGTTTCTGGATCTGTTGGCGACCGAGATAAACTGTCTTTGAAATGTCTTTGAGGGCTTTTTGTCGTGGATGCGCAGCTCAATGTCAGGTATGCTGGTCGTAGGGCGGCTTCTATTATCCTCAAGGTGGATCGCTGGAGAGCAGGCAAGCAGCGGTAGTGGCGCTCACTGTTTCGGGAACGGGTGCAGTGCAGGTGGTGCGGCTAAGATGCAGGTGGTTGCAGGCACAGGTTGCAGGCACAGGTTGCAGTAAGTCCGGGTCGACAGATGCAGGTGGTGTGCGTTTCAAGATGGGAACGCTTGCAGCTTTAAGGAATAGGAAAACAGGCGAGAGGGTAGAAGCACCTCTGATAATTGTACAGGACAAGAGAGAGGATTAATAACTTGGGTTGGGGGGAGTTAAGAAGGGAGGGCGTTTCGAGTGTGGGAAGGGGGCCGTCCGCGTCTTATAATAGACTTTAAAGCTGAGCGCGCTGTGCCAGAGCAAAGCGCAGAGCAAGCCCTGTGCGAAGGTGAGAGTGACTGATACTCCGGCCAGGTCAGGCACATCACTTTTTTTTTTCTTCTCCCGTCTCCCCCCTCCCCCTCCTCCTTGTCTTATTTCAGCCCTTGCCTCTCTGGCCCCTGTCTATTCCCTTCATTTTCTTATGTGCCGTGTGCTCTGGTGCGTGCTGTACAATCGCATCGCTGCTCTGCACTGATACTGTACCGTAAAAGGTACCGTGTGCAGGCCAGTGCTGGGAACACAGGCGAGGAGCAAGGCCAGAGAGAGGCAAGGCACGTCAGGGTACCTAGGTAGGTACCTAGGTAGGGCAAGGCAAGGCGACGACGCCAGGGGCCCAGCCCGAGAAAAGGGCAGGGGAGGGATAGACGGGGAAGCCAGGGGAAGGGATGGATGCGATGGAATGGATGCGATTGACATGGAAAAGAGTGGGCTTCAATTAAGGTGTGTAGGAACTTTACTACGCGTATCTCTCACCTCGCACTACTCCGTACCTAGCAGTCAACTCACTTCATCAATCGCCCTCAGCAAGAGAACATGGCATGCATGCGTCCACACTGCACGCAGGGCCCAGCGGGTCACCCAGCAGAGGGGACAAGGGCCCCAATCGGGCTAGCAAGGGAGGGCGCAACCGGGGGGAGGGGGGGTTCTGGCAAGTATCGGGTTGGGCTGGGTTGGCGTCGACAGATAATTTCGGAGCCATGTTCCAGGTACCCGAAGACAAAGCACACCTTAGGCGAGAAAGCAACAGTCGTCATGTATCAGAGTCAGGTCCCCATGCGCTAGGCCCCATGTATCTGCAGGGGTCTCTCAGCGTCAGCGAGGTACCCTGCGGGCCCTGCTGGTGTACATGTTCCCGTACCGCCTACCTAGGTACTTTGAGGTACCACACGCCCACTACCGCACCACTCCAGCTGTCCAGAATCCAGACGTCCCCTCTGGCTCTAAACACGGTGGGGATCCGCTCAGTCCGGGCGCCGTTTTGCGTCGTAGGCAATGCACGCCGCTCGCAACTCGGTACCTCCCCTCCGTGAAACGTCAGGCTGGTAGACGGTATTGGAGTCGCGCACACGCACTCACACGCACCTCCACGCACAGGAGACAAGGTAAATAGACACCGGGATAATCACTGCCACGTGCAGAGTACTCACCGTAACCATCTATCTATCTGCCTGTCTCCCTGTCTGCGTGGTGGGTGTGTGTGTGTGTGTGTGAGCGAGAGTGGAAAATGTCCGTGTACACATGCAGCTTCACACTTGAGCACCTCACCCCGTTTTTTCAGCTCGCGGAACACCTCTCTCTTTTCTTCTTTCTCTCTCTCTCTCTCTCTCTCTTTCTCTCCTTCTTCTTCTTGTTGCTCTTTCTCTACCAAACACAGGCCACGCCAGGGGGTAAGACGGCTTCATTGTTCTGGCATGCTCTGTCCTGGCGTCGGGAGTTAAGTATAAGTTCGTAATGCTCTCGCCTATGTACGAACTTTTGGCAATCTTCCAGAATTTTTCCCAGGGTGGACACCCGCACTTGCAGGGGCTAGGGGGCTGCAGCCGGGTCGCCAGGGGTGGGGGACCGCCTACACAGAGTACCTAAGTACCTACCTAGGTACCTAGGTAGGTAGGTATTCTGCTTCAAACGAACTACACGCCAACACCCCAAGAAGCACTTCGAGTTGCACGCGATTTTCATTGCCGTTTTGGGTGCGTCGGTCTTGCATGGCCTACCGGTAGTGCTTCTCGTCAGGTGCTTCTGGCTGGGCGCGATCGATGTATTGTCAATCTGTGCTGGCTTTTGACCCATTCATTCTTGTGCTCAGATAAAGAACCCACTTTGTCAGTTTGAGCGGTCCCATGGCCTGAAGCCAAAAAGCCAAAGTCTAAATCACCCAAGAGTCGTGAATAACATGTGCCTGCCACAGAGGTTCCTGATTAATTAGGGTCTTGTTCTCGTCGGGATGGGGGGGGGGGGCTAGGCCCTGTCAGGTGGATCTCGCCGGCTTGGGGGCCCAACATGAGCTCAAATCAAACACGACGCATTTTGCGTGCATCTCTCAACTCGTGCTTCATTTGAATCATTTCAATGCCTCCTCCCTACTGTGTACACAACCCTGTGTAGTCTCCAGCGGGGGGACCGGGGTGACCCGCCCGTCCGGGTAAGCTATTCCGCATCGTCTCTCAAACATGTCTAGCCTGCTTGCCTGGCGAACATGTACCGGAGTACGGAGCACAACAGATCCTCTTGTGCTTCTTTCATGGGCTTTTTCTTTTATGAATTTCACTTTTTGGAAGTCATTTTATTTTATGTGTCCTTTTTTTTTTTTTTCATTCCTTGTCCTAGTTTTTTGGTAGTTTTTTTTTTTCTTTTTTTGTGTTTGTTTCCTGGTCCCCCCGCCTGTGAAAGAAAACCTGAAAACCTCAAGTGCTCCTGTCACAGCCCGCCCCACCCCGAGCTGTGTCAATAGTTTTGAACCGTGATCCCCGGTGGCAGAAGCAACGACGTCAAAACGAGACTTCAGTGCGGAGCCCAGGGGATTTCGACGATGTTCCTTTCAGCCAGTCGGTCGGCCAGTCTCCTCAGCTCAGCAAAAATTTAGTAAGTGCAAGTCGCCCAGGGCGGTGTTTCTGCTTGGCGCCGGACCGCAAAAGATCCATGTCTCTGTGCGAGGCCAGTCAGATTGGGGGTGTTGCACAAGAAGGGCATGGCCACGTTCAAAAGTCGTCCGCCACGCCCATGCGACCTCTCCTGGTGACCCGAGTGTGCCACGATAAAGGGGCTCGATCTCAGGTCAGCAAGCTACGAGGCGTGGGGGAGAGGGGAGGGTTGGGAAACGTGGGAAACGTGGGCAGCATGGGTGTCAGCAAGGGGATGGATGAGATGAATGGTAGTGTACAGTAGTCAGTCTATGTGTGGGATGTGTGGGATGTATGATTGGGGCCTGCGTGACACGCGAGCGGGTCGAGTGGCTTTGCCCTCCTCCCTAATACCGACGCCCGGTAATCTGGGATGTTGCTGTCTATTGCGCCGGCCCGTAGTTCTAAAGATCATTTACCTGTTGTCGTGTTGTCGTGTTTTCTTGGAAGCGTGAGCAGTGTGACAAAGAGCCTTTCGTTTCCCCTCGTCGCAGATCGTCGACCGAGAAGACGCGGAGGCTATGGCAGGATTCCGCATGTCGCATGACGAAATGGTATTCCAAGGTGGGTGACCGGGGCCTTTTCCCATGAGCCCCGTCTTGTGATACGTCGCTCGCCGCCACAAATGAGATTGAATAAAAGGAAACCTAAACAAGAAAAACAAGATGTGTCAAATGTCGGACCTCTCAAAGCCGTGTTCAGACCTGCGCCAGCGTGTGGAACAGGTGGGTGGGTGTACGGAGTAGGGCACAAGGAGGCCACAGCAGGCCGGACCGACATCTATTCTTGGTTGCAGTTCTGAGGAGGAACTGTAATTCGTCCAAAAATCCGCGAATGGGTTGCCGCTGATGAGCATGTCACCCAGGCCCTCGGGTTGGGTGTTCCAGATCGGGTGCTGCGGGAATCCGCCGTCTGCATCCGGGGCGCCAGGGTTTGCAGTCAGTCTCCTGAGCTGACAAACGGGCACAGCCTCCCTACCTAGGTACTCTTTCCCAACCTACCTATGTATGTACTCAGGTACGTACCTACCTAGGTATGTATGTACTCAAGTCGGTAGTAAGTACCTAGGTATCTCCCGGGTGGGAAAGTAGTGTGGGCGTGGGCGGGTTAGACAGCTAACATCCCGCTAGGAAAGTCAGCCCTACAGCTCCTCAGGGTCTTGGTGTGTAATCTTTCTCGACAATCTGGCAGCCTAGAACGGTGTAACAAGCGACATGCACTCGCAACCACGCAATCACAACCACGGTTCTGATGAGTCACCACAAGTCACTGCTGAACCATGGTGATGGTGGTGGTCGTGGTGGTGGTCGTGGTGGTGGTCGTCATCATCATAGGTAATCATCGCAACCACAGTCGCCGGCCGGTTGAGCTCCACCGACAGTTGTGTCCTGTCCCTGAAGACGCCCTGGCGTCACCGGGGCTCTCAGTAAAAAGTACAAGCCAATGCCGACGGTGGTGTGAGGATGTGACGAGTGTTTTGACGTATACAAAAGTATTTTAATGGACACGTCCTAATGCTATGTAGGTAAGTTTCTTGGAACGTTCCCCCTTAGCACTCAGCACTCAGCACTCATCACTCAGCCCTCCTCTAAGTTTGGCCTTGGCATCTGGGAGGAATGGAGAATGGCATCTACGGAGTACTGCCTTGGGGGGTGACTGATGCCGTGGGCCGCGGATATGATCATCGCCATAACAAGACTGTTTCAGGCTGAAGCGAGCACAGGCTGCCGGTGTGAGCTGTGATTTGTGGAACGGCGGCGTCGGACAGCTTGAGAAGGAAACGAGCAGCAAGCACTAATTTGATCTTTCACCCTCTCACCTGGGCGAAAAGGCAAAAAAAAAAGAAAGAAAGAAAGAAAGCCACAGCCACGAGTCAATTGTGACAGGACTGCTGGGGCCTCACCTGTGAAAGGCGGGAACTCAGATACGAGTCGCCGTCGAACGGTGGGATAGCCGGCAGGTCGTCCAAGGGGCTTCCTTGACGGCCCCCCGGGGCTCCACTGCCCGTCGTGCCGCTGCCGCTTGGAGTTTCGATATGCACGATCATAGATTCCGAGTTCAGCTGGCCGAAACACAGATATCTCGGAATGCAAGCGTTCGTCTCCGCTGCCAACGAGTTCGCCTTGGCCTGCATTGACAGGTTGATTGGGCCGGCCACTGAGAGACAGATCGTGTCCCGCCCGAGGTCCTGAAGTCCTGCATGCGCGCACCTACGGGCAGTCAGTCCCACAACAGACAATGCACTTAAACTATCAGAACTATCTGCATCACAAATGTGATAGGCCCCCTATTGACCCCCTTTTTTTATACTGCAGCCCTCTCCCATTACCAAGGCCCCGGGAGCGACGTGTTCGGTCCGCTGCTGCGGTGCAACATCGGAGAGGCACGGCTTGCCACGACTCGAGGTGGCTTTCCGAGACCATCACTACTTATCGTCACTCCTGGACTCTGACGATTCTGAAAGGCCTGCACAGGCCCGCGCATCGATCACGTCTCCTTGTTGGCAGGCCACCACACAGAAAAGTGCACATGAAGGACAGATTACCTAGGTAGCTGGCGAGGGTGTCCTGGCATGCAGTTGTGGCGAGTCGAAATGACAATTTTAAAAAGGGAAAAAATCCCATTCCCGTCTCCGATCTGCCTGATTAAGACCCCTGGTGGGCCCGTACACTAGAAGCCATCCACACCTTCTAGAACGATTCTCCTTGCTGACAGGTCGGATTTGGGCGCTAGGGTGGGTCGTTGGGCAAAATCGTGTGGCACGACCCACGACAAGGTCCTCGTTTCATCTCCCCAGAGGCAAGCTGTCTTGATCAATGCCAGGGTGCCAGGGCCTGACCTCAGGCGGATCCCGTCTATCCCGTCTAGTGTATCTCGTACCCGGTGGGCTGGTGTGGGTTGTCGGTGGCAGACTGGCAGACTGGCAGTCAATGACGGCAACGAAGGATGGATGCACGTGTTTTGTTCCGAGACCGTAGTCATCCCGCGACAGCAACAAAAGCACTGTTCTCAGAATAGAATGCGGTTGTGTCGCAGTGCCTGCGGTGCCTGCGGTGCCTGCGGTGCCTGCGGTGGTACTCCGTAGTTCAGGGACCATGGGCTGGCTGACATGACCGCGATCCTGCACGGTACGACTGTCCAACCAGCAGAGCTGACATCATCCGCGGCACTGGCTGTGTGTGCCTGGTGAGGCAGCCCTTCTGCCGTGATGATGAGCAAATCAGCACGGCAGCAGCTGTCGGGACTTGGTGTTTTGGGAGCAGAATAGGGCCGATGGCCGATGGTTGCTGGCCAATGCGTCGGCCTGGACCGATGCGGCCGTCCGTCCTGCCATCCAAGGTGCCAGCTAGCCGCACCAGCGTGCTGTGAATCATCAAGCCACCGAACCAAGCCTCGAGAGGACAAGCAAGCCGAGCTCTAGTCTACCGCTTCTTGGCCCCGCGGTGCCTGCATCCACCAGCACACGAGCAAATGCAGACAGCCGCCTCAAGGTAACGGGCCCGCCCAAGAAGGAGCTGGGGAGCAACATCATTGATGCACAGGACGTCGGGACAATTGATTTTGGGCGTGCCGTGGTATTCCCGGTTGCTCGTGCTGTACCGGGTACTTCGGCGCAGGGCCCACAGGTACTTACTCGCGAGCTCGAGGTACAAAGTGCAGCGTACCTACAGTATACCTAGGTAGTATCATCAAGGCGGATGGGGCCCGGTCGGTTGCATTATGCGATTTCCCGAGAAGAACCTGGAGTGCAGGCTAAAACGCGCGCTATTCCCAAAAGGATAGCGTTCCTGCATTAGCAATTTTGGCTCCTGCCTTCCAAGGTTCCGGGCCGGGACTGCGTACCTAGGTAGCCTCTTCCAAGTGTTCGTGTTGGAAATGTCACCATGGCGTCAATTAGTCACATCCTGTTGTTTACAGAGAAGAGTCTGTGAAGGCGCCCTTTCGCAGCCTCGCAAAATCAAGTTACTGTGGTGCTGGACATGCGTTCTATGGAGACTGCGGAATAACACCCGTGAAACTTGACAAGTACTCCGTAGGGCTCAACAAGTCGCCACAAGCTGGTCGCCGTCATCCCATCCCCATGCTCAACTCATGTGTGCAAAATGAAGCAGCTAATGGGAACAAGTCGTCTGGAATTCGTGCGTCTGCCGATTGTGACAGCTCCGCGGAATGCTTCCAATTCGACAAAGCCAAAAAGCATGCGCCTTCGTATCATCGAGCTGCCGACCGGAACAAATCTCCACACTGGCCGGTCTAGGCCGTGAATGTTCTTGGAGCCGGCCCTCTCTCGAATTGAGGATCACCTGTGCGCTGCAAAAGCAAGATCGTCGTATGCTTGTGACCTCATCCAACAATTCCCCTCAGAACCAGCCAGTAAACTCGCATCAGCACACCCATGAGTCCACAGTTGTGGAGAGGACTGCTCCTTGACTGGGCGAGCCGTAGCATCGAGATGGACTTATTACTTGCTTCACCCTGTTCCCACCAAACGCACCTCGTGGGACAGCAGCTCCGCGGTCCCCGTTCCACCATCATTGCCAGGGCGGGCCGCCATGGGTAGGCCGCCCGGTCCTCGGTGTGCAGTTGCGCATATTCACAGATCATCAAGAGATATTGCCAGGGATTTTGTGGCGCTATCAGACTTTTCAGCGGTGCGCAGAGGCGGGCGCAGCACCAGGAGCACGAGCACAGTGCAGCACGTTCTAGCCAGGGACCTTGGGCCTCGCTTGCTATGTCGCCTTCACGGATTTTCCTTGTTGACCGCACGTGGCACGACAGGCTCGGAGCACCTTGGGCCCTGGCATGATTCCACGAAGGAACTGCCGAAAACCATGTGTGAAAGCAGCACGACGGGGACGACGATCTGGGGAGACAAGACATTACCTTAACCAGCAAAACCTCCATGCTCGGCAAGCTACCACCAAAGGGGACTCAAAGTTCAGCCTTGACAGCCTTGCCGACGGGGCAACACGGCTCCACGCTGTGCTGTCACCAAGCGACCGTGAATTCCCAAGTGGGCTGGCACCCAGTTGACAGTTGCACTAAGTGGGTATCTTCGGCGAGGACGAGCAGGATGTGGAGAGCTCAGAGAACGTGAGCGACTCCAGCCCGCCGCTTCGAGCTTCTCCCCCTGCCGCTCCGTGGGCCGCCGCGAAACCTCCTGGAAGACAGTTCATTATTGCCCGGTCAGTAACCTTGTGAAGCAATCGCTATTGACCGTATTGAGGATTTACAGTTGGAGACAGTTGGAGACAGTTGTACTAGCCGTCAAGAGTCCATCCACACGAAGTTACATGCAGACCCACCGGCCACGCGACTATAATGCATGGCGGTGGGTCACACCCAGCATCCGTCTCGTTGCAAAATGGGCCCTGCGGCACTGCCGAGAGAGCGGTTAGGATAACAGACTGTGGGCATCTACTCCGTACGCACGTACTGTGTAAACCAGGAGCAAATCTCACCGAGTCTTCTCGGTGTGCAAGGATCAGGCACTGGCCCAATCCCTCGTCCGTTGTCCAGACCGAAACGTTGAGCGGTCGAGGACGATCGCTTGGGTCCCGGGAACGGCAAATGTGGGTAGTCTTCGAGGGAATGCCGTGTCGCCACCATTACTGGATGCGACGAGCGAGCTGCTCGTCGAGAGCCGGGGCATCATCAATCACACCAAGCCTTGCGCAGACTTCTTTGGCTCCCGCTGGGACAAGGATCTTCGCACCCTCTCGCGTGGTTTCTAAAAGCAGCTGCTTGCCAAGGCAAGATTCCAGGTAGATGACACTTCTCTCTGGCACAAGCACAACGGGACGTCGGCCATCAACGGAGTAGTGTATTTCACGTGTAGCAAGCGTTAGGGAAACCAATGTGCCGGGCGCCTCCAGGCCGGAAGGCCAGCCGCGCTGTCAGAGGTGCATGAGGAATCCCTGTTGTGGATTCCGGGGAACCATCCGGCCTCACACACTGCTCCACTTGCCGCCATTCGGTTCATCTTTTCTCGAAGGTTGCTACACAGTAATTGGGAGGGAAATACGGAGCGCCACCGTTTATGTGGGCAGGGGGCACCCACGGCCAACGTGCTGTCGGACTCGAGGGCCATTTTAGCCCACTTACTCCGTACACCCATGGGAAGGAGCAACAGGGCGATGCCGACCGGGTTCCTCGGTGCGACGTAAATGCATGTCATTGTTACACAGTAGGCCTCTACACGTGTACAGGGTTTTACCTGCAATAACGTTAAATCGTGACTTCTGGCCTGTTGGTGAGGGGGGCCCTGCCCTATCTTAATCATTGTCCCGGATACAAAGAAATACAGTTACTTACACTAATAATTTCTAGGAAAACAAGTCGCTCTCTGTAGACCGACAGCTAGAAACGGTAATGCAGCTATCAGGACTAAGGTACCGTTTTAAACTCAAAATGCTGTATTCTAATTGGCTGATAGGGTTACATTGCATGTACTCGCGCTAACAAAGTACAGGCGAACACCCTGTACACTCCGTACACCAAAAGCATTCGCATCATGCGCATCACACGTGGTTTGGGGCTCGGCTCCGAACGGTTGCGTTGCAGCGGCCTCTGGAAACGGGTGCTGCTGGCTGACGGAACAACCATCATTGCCATGCAGTGACCATCTGGCCTCATTGGCAATGGATGCCTGGAAGAATATGAATTGCCGTTTGCCATATCCAAGCAGCTTTCCCATCTATTCCTTGAAATTCGACTGACCTTGATGCAGAGCTTATCTGAAGACCCCGGACTCCACTATGCATTGCCATTCTGCCTTTTACGAATGATGATGCTGTGCAAGGACCTCGCAATGCATTATTCAGAGAACGTAAGTTTGGTTTCAGAGCCAGCTATTAGAAACTCCTATCACCACGATAATTGAACGATACTCACAGACGCCGAAAGCCTCTCTCCCTACATGGGTCACAGCAGGAGAGCCATGAACCCTTGCCTAGTAGTGATGGTGACTGCGCCGCGATCAGGTCCCCAGGTCCATACGGGCATTAAAGTCTAGACCGCGGCGGCGAGCCTTCCGTGTACAGTATGCCGGTCGATAAGCCGGCCGCTCGGGAATGCCTACACAGTACGGAGGACCTTGCTCCGGTCTGGCTTTCAGGGTCAAGGTGAGCGGGCTCGGCCTGCGCAGCCGCACGAGCGACGCGAGTCAACTTGAGGGAGAAGCCCAACCTTCATCAGAGGTCAAGCAAGAAGGGCAGGATCTGTCAATGAAATCGTCCGTCTCTGATTCGAGATTACCAGTCGAGTCAAGGTTGGCTGCCCTGTATGGCGGCTTTTGAAACGATGCTACAGCAAAACCTTGACCAATTCAGCCCGGCACGCACAGAGCCTGGGGCCCTTGGATACGGGCATGTTCAAATATTTTGGGTTTGGGAGGGAGCTCCCCAGCTCTCCCTTGGCTGCAGCATATTCCAAGGTTCTCTAGCACAAGCTATCTGGGGCGTGGAACTGCGAAAACTTCAGATTCCCCGGTGGTGGCCTGACAACTACACTACACGTGTAGATTCTCCAATGGAACAGACCCACGATTACCGTGAAGCTCGGGCGACCTCAATAGATGCCAAGACAAAGTCGAGAGAGAGTTCGGGCAATCGAGATCTACTAGGTGTTGTTCCGGTCGGTTTACACACCTAGGTAGGTAGACGTGCGCATATTCAAATAGTGAATAAATATATCTCCTTGCCCGCGTAGTAGGGGTTTTTAGGGGGTATATTAGTTGAAATTCTCTAAGGTATAATAAATTTTACTGTTATACTACTAGAAATTAGTTTCTAGAAGGAGTAACCAAAGTTGTAACAATATACTTGTATACCTGTATACTTGTATACCTGGGGGTCTTGTATACCTGTATACCTGTATACCTAGGGGTCTTGTAT
>MAVT02000594.1:0-26144 GCA_001702395.2 Diaporthe helianthi
AATTAATAAATAAAATACTTATAAGATTTATTATAGCTTATATATTTAAATTAACTTTTACTCTTTTATAGCTATTTTCTATAGCTACTTAGCTTAGAATTATAAATATGTCTTTAAGTTTTATTATCTTTTTCCTTAAGTATAGTTATCCTTCCTTTAGTATATAGTTAATAGAGTAAACCCTAGTAGTATTAGATTTACTTATAGGATTATATTTATTATAGGATCCTTAGCTTTAATAATAGCCCCATAATTAGAAGCTACTATATTCTGTAATCTAGCTTACTTAGGCCTTAATAGTAGGGGGAGTAGGGTAATTATTTAAATAGTAATAGGTACTACTATAGTAAAAATACTAAGTATATTTACCTTAATTATTAAGAGGATTCTACTATTAGGGGTTTTTATTAGTACTTCCTTAACCTTTTTAAGGGGGGTAACTTAGTAATTTATATATATACCCCCTAAACTAGGAAGCTTATTCCCTACTTTAGCCTTAGTTAAAATTTCCTTTTCTCTACTTTATAGGCTCCTTAAGGGGCTTACTCTTAAACTTTTTATTAAAGGTTTTTAATACCTTTTCTTTTCTTATAGTTATTTCCTTATATCTTTACTTCTATATTTTCTTAGGTATACTTACCTAGATAGCCTAAGTAATATAGACTATATTATTTTATTTTTTAGGTATAGCTATAGTATAGTTAGTATAAATATAGCTTAATAGCTAAATAAGAAGCTAGAAAAGGAAGAAATTAGCCCTTTCTATATTACTTTAAAGCTTTTATTTTAACTCTAGTATTTTAAGGTACTAGTGATAGCTCTATAAATCCTATTATTTTTTCTAGTAAGCGTTATTTAGGGCTATTTAGATAAAGCTTATAATATTCTAGGGATCCTTCTTATAATTAATATTAAACTTATAGAAATCCTTTTATAAGTAGTAGTTAAAAATAGAGACTAAGTTTTTATTATTATCCCCTTACTCTTAAATTTTAGATTTTATATAGGTATTCTATTAGTTTTAGTATTCCTTATCTATATAGTTTAGGGTATAAATAACCTTTATATAGTTATTATAAAGAGATTATAGCTATAAGATATAGATATATTTAAGGTTTATTATCTAACTATTATACTACTATAGATTATAGCTTATAGGTAAAGTAGTAATATTTATAAGCTTTAAGTCTTTTAGTTATTATTTAGGGGGTACTTAGGTATTATAGTTGAGTTCTAGTTATTTTTATAAATAGATATTTTCCTCTTATAGGTATAAGGCTTCCTTTTATTAAATAGTACTTAAGCTTTCTAGTATAGGGCTTACTTAGGAGGTTCCTTTTTATAGTAGTATTATAGGTAATATAGGAAGAAGAATTATAATTATAATAATATATATATTCGTTAAGTATAATTACTAGTTGAAGGTCTAAGGAAGAGGTTTTACTAGGTGTAGTAAAGGTATAAGACTAATTCTTACCCCCTTTAGCCCTTATTTCTTAGACTTATAGGGGCTATTACTTATAGTAACTAGGAAGGAGCTAGGGCTACTGCTAACTAGCTATTATAATAAAGAGGTATACTTAAAGAAGAATACTTAAATAAAATACTAAAAATAAAGTATTAAAGGTTTATTAAAAAAATAGTAAGTAATAAAAGATATAACTTATTAAAAGAAGGTATTTAATAAATAATAATTAATTTAAATAATAAAGGTAAATAAAGCTTAAAAGAACTTAATAAAGTAGGTTTATATAGCTAAAAAAAAATTAATTAAAAGGAGAAACTTTACTAATAATATATAAAAGGATAGTTATAATAAATAAATAAATAGTATAAACTATAAATAATAAAGTAAAGTAAAATATATAAAAGTATTACTCTTCTTTAAAAGAGGGGGTTATAAAGTATAGTTAGTTATAAATAATAGCTATAATAGCCTAGTAAGAAGAGGAGTTTATAACCTTAAGCTTTCTAAATAGAGTATATATTTTGCCTACTCTTAATCTAGATCTAAGATATATAAGAGATAATCCTTCCTCTTTAAGTACTTATATATATATAAAGATTATCTCCTATAAATAAAGTATTAGATAGTAGTACTTTATACCTTAGAGAATAATATGCTGTAGGTAAGTTTTTTTAGAGAAGGGGATCGTTTCCCTTTTCATACCCCGCCAAATGTTTGTTCAACGACTAGAAACGCATACACGGCGCTTGACCACAAACTCGTGTGAAATCCCACGGTCATCCAGCAGCTTCGCATATTATTGCCTCCGGCTCACATTGCCCGGTATCCCGAGGTCCCTCAGTCTCCTCCAGTCGCCTTTCGTTGGACTCATGAGTCCTCTTTGCCTGTTTGCTTGACATTGCCACCGACGACATGCATGCCTGCCTGCGTCTTGAGAGATGTAGTGTACGTACACGCCCCCTGGACAGTGGCAAGCAAGGGAGCAAACGAGTCAGTCTGATGTAATATACTGTGGTGACATGCTGCATCCTTGGCAGACCCAAACGCTCAGAATTCTTCCCATCGCCACTTCAAACACAAAGTGGTCGAAAGGTCTCAAAAGGTCTAGAGTCTTACGATCAATTCTTCATCTATCAGTGCTTAGCAGCAGATCCTCAGGAGGCCCAGAAGCTGATCTCGCTGCAAAAACTGGTAGGAGGTGGCCGTGACAGCTGGGCAGAGAGCTGGGCACAGGTCTTCATGACTTTTACCTAGCCAGGCGTTGAGTAATTTACAAGCTAATAATATCAAGGCTTGTCTCAGAAACATTGTTGGCGCATGCTGCATGGCGCCGGCAGACCCCGGATTTAATCGACGGGAATGCGCGGGACGACATGGGATTGTTTCTTCTTTAGCCTGGCCTTGGCAGATGGCTATTTACTTGCGTTTCAAGTGGTCGCTGCGCGGTCGTGGGCCCTCGACCTATTCGGGCGTTGTTTATATGGCGGATGACTTCTCGGTCACTGTGCCTCCGAGCCGCTTAATTTATCTCGCCTTGCTCCCCCAGCTCCTACTCATACGATCGGCAATGCATGCGCCCTCGAGAGAACCCCCCTCCAATCGCAGCGGTCCCACGCAGTCTCATTCCACTGCCATATGCATCTTGTACCACTACAATCTGCGCCAGGCAGGCCAGGCAGGCCAGGCAGGCCATCATGGGATGTCACCCACTAGCCGTCCACCTGGGCCTTAAAATACTTCCCAGGCAGTGGATGGGAGGGGGGCCCTGTTGCTGCTACAACGTCTTGGGCGTCATCGTGGGGAGGCACGGCCAGGGGCCCACGAAACCATGCATCCTCGCGACGGCCAGCGGCTGTGGCTGCGCTTCCTCCACATCCTCGACGATCTTCTCAACGGGGTAGTTTTCCGTTGCCTGTGGGGATCGACAGCTTACAGACCTGGCTGGGCAGATTAACCTTCGGAAGGAAGGGCCATGAGCCGATTCAAGCTCGAAGAAAAGGGGTCGATGGGGACATGGTCACCAACAGCGCACAGGTATATAAGAAAGGCACGACAGCTTTGAATTTGGACATGTTGTTTATTGGCATCATCAGCAGTCCACTTCCTAAACCTCTTCTCTTGTTCAATTCTCTGCGAGAATTGCGGGAATTCTTTGCCTTTTGGTTTCCTTTCTTCATATCTCCTTCGCTTCCACTGCCGTTAGTTCCATCACGATGTATCGATCAGCTGCGATTCTCTCCTTTGCCTCGGTCGTACTCGGCCAGCAAGGTAAGCTATACATCAAAAACCACCAAATCGTGTCTCTGAACATAAGCTAATGCCTAACAGCTGGCACCAGCACGCCTGAGGTTCACCCGTCCCTGCCCATGTCAACATGTACTGAGTCTGGCTGCACCACGGAGGACACGACCGCCGTGCTTGACGCCAACTGGCGATGGACTCACAACGTCGAGGGCTACAACAACTGCTACGAAGGCAATTCCTGGGACCAAACGCTTTGTCCTGATGGAGCGACATGTGCCAAGAACTGCGCCATTGATGGTGCTGACTATGAGGGCACCTATGGAATCACCACCCCGGAATCGGGTGCCCTGAAGCTGTCTTTTGTCAAGACCAACAGCAACGGCAAGAATGTCGGTTCCCGTCTGTACCTGCTCGAGTCCGAGACCAAGTACAAGATGTTCAACCTGCTGAACAAGGAGTTCACCTTCGATGTTGACGTGTCGAACCTGCCTTGCGGGCTCAACGGCGCAGTCTACTTCTCCCAGATGTCCGCCGATGGTGGCTTGTCCGCGTACGAGACCAACAAGGCCGGAGCCAAGTACGGAACCGGCTACTGTGATGCCCAGTGCCCCCAGGACGTCAAGTTCATCAACGGCGAGGCCAACAGCCAGGGATGGAACGGAACCGACGAGAACTCAGGCACAGGTCAATACGGTAAGCGAGTACAACGCGTTCCCCCTTAAGGGAAATCCTCCTTCCTCCCATGTGGCCCTTGACTCTCCTCTCTTGCATAATAATACTCCCTGGGTGCTCTGGCTGACCCGAATGCTCAGGTTCGTGCTGCGCTGAGATGGACATCTGGGAGGCCAACCTCGTTTCCACCGCATTCACACCCCACCCCTGCTCCGTCAACGGACAAACAAGGTGCGAGAGCGACGTGGACTGTGGCGCAGGTGACAACCGGTACGCGGGTGTTTGCGACAAGGATGGCTGCGACTTCAACTCTTTCCGCATGGGCGACAAGACCTTCTACGGCACCGGCCTGACCGTCGATACCTCTAAGCCGATCACCGTCGTTACTCAGTTCATCACTGATGACGGCACCGACACCGGCACCCTGGCCGACATCAAGCGCTTCTACGTCCAGGACGGCAAGACCATCCCGAACTCAATGTCCAGTGTTGCCGGCGTTGACGCCACCAACTCGATCACCGACAGCTTCTGTGAGGCTCAGAAGACAGCCTTCGGAGATAACAACTACTTTGCTGCGAGTATGTACAAATCTACTTCATCACTTTAAAGATCCAATGTAGGTAGCTAACACATATGTTAGAGGGAGGCCTTGCCAAGATGGGTGAGGCTCTTAAGAGCATGGTCCTGGTTCTGTCTATCTGGTAAGCACCACTTTTCACCTGTCACGGATCCCCATCCTTCATGTTTTGGAACCTTCTCGGATACAACACTTTAGGACCCGTAGCAGGACTAACGTCACCACAAGGGATGATCACGCGGTTTCGATGAACTGGTTGGACAGCAGCTACCCTACAGACAAGACTGGCCCTGGTGTCGCTCGTGGAACTTGTGACCCAGCTGCTGGGTTACCAGAAACAGTTGAGGCAGCTCACCCAGATGCCAGCGTTGTTTACAGCAACATCAAGTTCGGCACCCTGAACTCTACCTTCACGGCTTAGAGGTTTTTGACTCCGATCGAGGAGGGAGGGAGGAAGAAGATGGTAGGCTCAGCTTCATATAGACACGGATTTTGGGCGCCAAGAAACTTAGAGGTATACACGTGGACAAGAGGCTTCTCCTAGAGGAAGGTGATAGACTTGATGTCTCTGCTGCATCTGGACACACTTTACCTTCTTGTATATAGTTGGAACTTTTTTATATATTTCCGAAACTGAACATACGAATCACATACGCTGTTCTTGAACTTTAGAATTGCAAACTCTGTTCGGGTGTCCGCTCCGCTCTGCTTCCACGGTGTCTCCCCCAACCTCCTTTGGGATACTTTCCTACAGGGGAACCTTTTCAAAAGGGTAAATCACATATACAGGAAGTAGCCTAGCTACATGGACTCTGCTATGATGTTTTTATCTATCTTGGAAGGTGTGACGGTGGTGTATGAAGTGGTGATTTGTCTGTAGACAGGGCTTGTATGTATTCTAAGTTTGCTTTTAGAGTAACTCTGATTCCTTAGTACCTTCTCAGAACTTCAAGCTCTGCGGTGTTTCAGCTAGTGCACTGTTTATTGAGGATGATATAAGCTATGCTCTCTGTTAATCTAAAGGTGTAGAAATACAATCACCTAGTTCATTCTTAATCTGTACACATCCCAAAGGCGTACGGCCCTTTCATGTAGTTGTAAGTTTGCAAGACATATAGGGGTAAATTGCTTGTTTTGATGGTCTGGTAGATGCTATGTTTGTACCATGTGGTCTTGGATCTCTGGTGATGATCGGCATAGAGCGGCGAAGACTGCATGTGTGTTAAGTGAACACATAGACCTGTACCATCCTCAATTGGCTAGGAGGCCTTGTTATCTATCCCTGTGTCTTTTTTTTTTTTGGCGAAGCTGGTGTTGTGCAGCCCGGGTTAAAGAAGGGCTACTGTTAGGTAAAAGGTTTTAGATACGGCATGCTTTGGAGCAGTTGTGTTGGTTGGGAATATAGCTAAAAGGCTTGACAGATCGTTTGATTTATAATGTAGCCCAACATTGAAGGAACCCTTTTTTGTTTTGGAAAGAGAAATAAGCGCCGTGAGTTACTATAGCTTGTGACACGTGTGAGGTTGGAGGGGCCGTATTCCGTTTGTGAGGGATACTAAGTATTGATGGGATTGAGCGAAGCCTATACCCTCGGGTACCACAAGTGCAATCCTGAAGCTTTAAAAGGGCAATCTATTGGGCGCAAGCGTGCGCCAACCCATACAAGCTCGAACGGATTCAAATAGCACTTTTGGACATGAAAATAGCTTGTCTTTGTGTTGTGAATCCACGTACGCTTGTTTGTAGAGCTTCTTTGCATACAGGTAAGAAGAAAAGGCACAGTCCAGCAGTCTAATGTGGTATACCTGAAACCATCATCCAAGCCCTCAGTGTGCGGCAAAACATGATGAATACAATGCTTGCAACTATCTCTGCTTTCGCTCGCGTCGTACCTCATCAAGCCACTGCCCCCCATACCCCTGTCACCTCTACAATGACGTTAAGAATCGTGCTTACAGTCCACAGCGTAATCAATATGATACCAGTCTTCCTGGTCATCATCCACTTATTTGTTGGCACCAAAATGAGGAGCATCAACAGGGTAACCAGTACTGTGACGGCGGATATGAACAATGTGCCCGTGACCTCGATATGGTACGATTTATAGTGAAGGGGCTCATCCGGATGTTTCTTGTGGTGGTGTTTTGCACCCTTTATGCTCATATACGTTCCTCCAAGTCCGATGCCAAGAAGGATATTTAGCATGGGGCCGCCGAAGCAGGCAGATCTGGATTTTGTTAGCAAAGTCAAACGAACAAGACGCAGCTAGCCATGGACAGGAGAGCGACGCACAAAGCCATGACGGGATAGCCCAAACGCGCGACAGTGATATCGGCAACCAGGTCACCGACAGAGTTACCCACGGCAAAGACTGTCAAGCCGAGGATTGCCTCGGACATACCGAGAATAACGCCAGCCGCTTTGAGGACTCCGACGACTTCTTCAGCGATCGTTGAGATCCACGCTATTGCGATGATGAAGCCCAAGAAGCAGAAGAGGAAGTGATAGCGTGGCTTCTTGTCCGGACTCGTGGAAACTAGCAATACAGCGAGAAATATGAGCGAAACCAGAAGGGAATACAATATCATCTTCAACAGAGTCTTGACAGGTGAATTCATGTACTTGGCCCAGATTATGGACACCGTGAACAGTGGGCCTGTAAACAACTGAAGCGCAAGAAGCCACCTGTTCCAGCCGCTGGGCTCATCATCCAGTGTTGTGGGCTCTGAACCCGGGCCGTCTACCGAGATTGGTGGCAAACTTTGTGCGCTTGACGACGGAGGCCGAAGGCCTGGGAATTCCTGTAGATGTGCCAATTCAGGAGTAACACCAGCGCTCAAGGCGTATCTTGAAGCACTGGATGATCGAGACCTTGTGGACCGCGCGCGCCTGCGATACTCTTGCCACTCAGTTTCCGGCTGTATCGCTGCTTGACTTTCAACAGCGATAGCAGGAGGGTTTAGACCCAAACCACTGGAAATTTGGGCCGAAGAGACACCGGCTTCCTCTGGCAAATCGTCGCAGTGGTCCTCAGTCTCAACCACCGGTAGCGTAGCCACCAAAAAGAAGACAGTTGGTGCCGAGAAGACGCTAAACAACTTGTCCCAGATGCTTTTCTCTCGCCAGCCCTGCAGAGTCGGTAACATGGTTCGCCAGAGAATATGCGGCGGTGGTAAAACGTTGTAGGGCCACCATCTTATAGGCCTGGGTGATTCAGGAAGATCAAGACCTGGAATATGGTCGTCTTCCAAGGCCGAATGTGGCAGCAACATTGAATGTGGCCGCCCACGCTGAGGGGACCGCCGGCCATCTTGCATGGGCGAGTCGTGATAGCCCGGAAAAGGCGATAAAGAGGGCGAAGATGCTTGACTTGGCCCCAGCTTTGGGCTGGGTATCTGCAAGGAGAGCGCCGGAGTGGACGCCTTCGTCCTCGTGGGTTCTGATTGATCTGGGCCAAGCTCCATAGACTGCGCGGGCAGCCGCTGATGAACGTCGGGCGGAGCAAGGCGGCCGTCTCTCGTAGTTGTGACGGCAGGACTGGGCGTTCTTTCCCTTCCGCCGTCCCCGCCCGCACGAGGATCCACTGGAATGAGCAGGCTGCCTTCGCGCGTACGCACAGTTGACACCGATGGACTTCTGGTTGTTTGCCGATGCGTCGTGCCTTCAGGCTGATGTAGTGTCTCCTCTGACGCCGAGCTAGTCTTAACCAGCGGTGGCGATAATATATTTTCATTCTGGAAGTTACGTGGGGCGTCCCCAGAAGACAACGCCCTGTCCCTTGTTAGTGACGGCTGCGTCGTGGTTGCTGTGTTGTCATGTGCTCCGAATTGCAGCAAGTCCTCCGTGTTCCTTCGAGCCAGAAGTCCGGCAGAGTTATAATCAGAATAGCCTCTAGTCAATGGAGCCATGCGCATATTCCGAGACCTCTGCAAGGAGGACAAAATGGATCTGAACTCAAGTGCGCCCACCAAGCTTGGCCTGATAGGAGTGATGGTCGTGTGGCTTCTTCTACCGCGAGGGCGGTTGACACGCATGCTGCTCGTCATCTCGGAAGCAATGTGTCGCTTCTGCTCGTCGTCGTCGTCGTCCTGCGATGAACCGTCCGTATTGATTCGGGGCCCATTCTCTAAAGCGCTGATGTCTGGCAGGTAACTGGACGCTCGGCGTGACCCCACCGTTCCGTCGTCGTCGTCGTCGCCTGGATCGTCATGGTAGGGCTCGATCTCGTCCCCAGCATGGATCGAGGCACCCGAATAATTGTTGTGAGCCACCACCTGCTTAGCGCGCCGCTTCTGCCTTGATGAGATGAAGAGATGCCATCCAAACACAAAACAGACATAGAAGCCGTAAAAGCCGATCATGAAGGCGCACTCCCATAGATGCATCTTACCATCGGTGAGGAACACCATGGTGAAGCTCACAGCAAGGATGAAGAAGATAATGTCGCGCACGAATGTCTTCCTGCTGACCTTGAACTCGCGAACCAAGGCCATGGAGCCAGCAACAACGGCCGTGATAAAGCCAGCCGCACCTATCAACTCGCCTATGGCCATGCTACCACTGTTAGAGTTCATGGCAGCAAAGGTGCTGAAGACGTCGGGTGATCCATTCCCAAATGCCAAAAAGGTAACACCAGCCAGGCTCTCCGGCAGGCCGAGTACACTGGCGATGGTGCTGAGGTTGATGCTGAAGAAGTCGCTGGCGGCAATGCCGATGGTGGAGAACAGTAGGCCGAGCCAGAGAGCCAAAAGAGAAAAGGCAATAGGCTTCACCTTGCCAAGGGTACAGTAGTAGAAGGTGAGATAGGAGACCAGGCCAGGCTCATCGTCGAGGCAATGCGCACGCACGAAGGCGCACTGGTCCTGGGCTTGGTGAACATCGTCGCAAACATCCTCGGCATCCCGGACAAACAGGCTAGCTGGTGTGGTTGAATCTGAAGACCAATCTTTTACGAAGAAGGAATAAGTGGCCAGCAGGGTCATGAGGAAGACGGTGGCGCATAGCGGCCTCGGATTGACCCGCAGCCGTCCATTCTTTGGTTTAGCCATACTGTTGACGTCTGACAAGGCGAGCACATGGTGGTCCTGGCTGTGAAAGCCGAGATCAGCCCGCCTTGAGCATCCACAGGTGTGTGCACGTGAGCTCTGGCAATGTTGGGAAGTGGTGAAAGTTTCGGATGTAAGCGTCGTTCGAGAGTAGGTAGGAAGCAAAAAGCTGAGTGGCCTAGGTTGATGGCGAGAGGTCGGCGTCTAGTTATTCAAGGAATGAAATGATGAAATGATATAATGATGAAATGAAGCAAGTGTGGAAGTCTAACGAGTGAATGGATGAATGAACTGGATTCTAGGGGCGATAAATGCGTCGAAGCAAGGACGGAGGCCAACCAGTCAGTCGGTCACGAGTGGTTCTGGCGATGCCTAGGGCAGAGAAATGATTGGGTTTGAGTGCAGTGGTGGTGACGGTGATGGCGCGGCAGACCCAAACCAGAGGTAGTTTTACCAGGCAGGCCGAATGCAGAAGCTGTGACTGACGTATGCAGGTGACGATGCAGGTGGATGGGGTTGGTTTAAGGTGGAGGAAGGTCAGCCGGGACGGGACGCAAGTGACGGACACACGGTAGTAATAATAATAACAGTAATAGCGAAAAGAGTATGTACGGAGTGGAACAAGCCACACCACACACCACACACCCAACGGGCTGCCGCCCAGGGGGCAAATGCCATGCTTTCCCCCCAAAGCGTACCGTCTAAGGTTCTCGAGAAAGCTCTCTTATCTCGCGGGGGAGCAGTGGGCTGTGCTCCTGCTCGCTCTTGCGGTCCGAACCTCACAGCACCAGCATCAGAATTGGCATCGACCTGGGGAAACGTGGGACTCGCTAGTAGCAGCATTGGGTATTTGGCGGGATGACCAACAATCCATCCAGCCTGCCAACCTACAGTGTAGGAGCCCAGCACTGCGGTACGGTGATAGTCTACTGTACAAATCCGTACTCCGTACATGACCTAGGTACCTAGGTATACTGTGTACTGCATGTAGTCCAGGCTTCAAGCTTCCAGGCTTCTGGTCTGGGATTGAAAGAGGACTCCGACCGCCACTGTCCCGTTCAGCCCCGTTTCGAGTTGCACAAAGGCAAGGCCTGCATGTGGCAGTGCCGGGAGTACTTGGGTAGAATGGTGCACCAGTGATCAGGCCCGCAGGCCTGCCCCTCCTTGCCTTAGGTAAGCCTGGCTTCCGCGGGCCAGACGCGTTTCTCCGACAACAAATCAATCGCTGCAGGTGTTTGAATCCACACCGCGACCGACTGACAGCACTGCCAGTGGTTGATATCGATCCGATCCATCGCGTCGATCACCACAGTCGCTACACCCACGACAATCCGCAAACATGCCTCGAGTTGCTCAGAACCCCCGCGGGAGCAGCACAAGCCGTGCTGGGAGTAGAGTCACCTCTGGTTCCATGCAAAACTCCCCCTTCAAATCACCTGTCAAGTAAGTCCGCCCATAGTAAACAAACCAACCGCCGTGCCTCAACCTCACCACCAAAACCCTGTGAAATAGGATCCCCCTCAACGACGATGCCGAGGAGAAGGCGCGCCGGGCACACTCGCGCCAGGCACTTCAAGAGGCCCAAGTCAATAAATTAAAGGCCGCTGCCACAACCCCACTGCGCAAGGCAAGTGTCAACTTGAATGACCTCGAGAATGAGACGCCAGGCTCGCCTCCCCAACGACAGAAGACACCACGGCCCAGGCAACGGGGCACTCCAGGTGCCAGTGCTGGTGCAGCTGCCGGCGTCGATGATGACGATGTTGTGGTTTCGGGGTCGGCGGTGACGCCTATGAAACGTCTACCAATATTGGCCAACTTCGAGGAGTGGATGAAGATGGCTACCGACAACAAGATCAACGCCACCAACTCGTGGAACTTCGCCTTGATCGACTATTTTCACGACATGTCACTGCTGAAAGAGGGCGACGGCGTCAACTTCCAAAAGGCAAGTTGCACATTGGACGGCTGTGTCAAGATTTACACAAGCAGAGTCGACAGTGTTGCTACCGAGACCGGTAAGCTTCTTAGTGGCCTGGCCGATAGCAGGGACAGCAAGAAGAAGAAGGACGATGGCGAGGATGGCGAGGAGACCGACGAAGAGGAATTGGATGAAGACGGCAATGTCCGGAAGAAGGCGAAGCGCAAGGTTAGCCGACCATATCTTCCACTTGCGATCAGCATCACTTGTGAATGTGTCTTACTGACCCTAAAGTAGACCCAGCGGTCGTCCGAAGCAACCTTAGCGCCCTCATTTGCTTCATTGCAGCTCAAGAAGTTCGAACTGGAGTTCGCAGTAGATCCCTTGTTCAAGAAGGCCTCGGCGGACTTTGACGAAGGTGGAGCAAAGGGCTTGCTGCTGAATCATCTAATGATTGACTCTAAGGGACGAATTGTCTTCGACAGTAGTGATGACTCGGTGGACTCTTCTGAGACCAAAAAGAAGCGAAAGAGACAGGGCGATGACGAAGAAGACATGGAGGATGACGAGGATGAAGACGAGGAAGATGAGCAAGAGTCGGCGGATGTCACCACGAAGACAGCCCAAGAACATGAGGAAGACGAAGATATCGAGATCGATCTGGCCCCTCTTGTGGCGCGATTCTTTCCTGATATGTCCCGCCTGGATCAGATGGATGTCTGTCCTTCGCTCAAGACATTCGAGATTGGGGATCCTTCGGGTTCGCTGGATATTCCCTTCTTGAAAGCTCCTGATGACTGGCGAGAAGAGCAGGAGAGGGGCGCGGACGAGGCTGGGTATGGCCACAAGACCGGCATGGATCTCGACGACAACGGCCTCGGATTCGATGATGACGAGGGCCTTGGCAACTTTTCCATGGGAGGCAATGTCGCTTTTGGCGAAGGCGGTGAGGCCTGGGCGAAGGAAGCCGCGCTGGAACCGCAAATGCGTGTCTTCGATGCGGGACTTGGCGGCGACGGTGCGGAGGAGGGCGACGGAGATGACATGATGGACAATGACGGGAATGACGACTTCAACGTCTCGTTGATGCATCCACAAAAACCAGACAGGATGCACGAAGACATTTTGGCATACTTCGACCAAGCACTGCAGAAGAACTGGGCAAGTGCTGAGCACTGGCGAATAAGGAAGATCAAGGATGTCAACAAGCCGGTGCAAACGAAGCAACGCAAGGAGAAGGAGCCATTTGAGATAGACTTTATGTCGCATCTCGATGCTTCGCTTGCCGACACTCTCTACACACAAGCGTCCTCTAACGCCACAATATCATTACCAAAGAAGGACTGGAAGTCCAAGACCAGGAACCTCCTTCCTGACGATAAGCACTTCAACTCAAAACAACTCCTCAGCCTCTTCCTCAAGCCAAAAGCCCGTATGGGTCGCCGGCGGAACTTTGGCAGGCGACATGGGGGATTCGGCAACGCTGATGCCAATCCGAATATGCCCGAAGGCGAGATGGACGAGGCATTCTGGGCACGACAGAAGGCGCCTATGCAGAGCATTGAGGACGGTGATCAAGATATGGGGCTCCCACAGGGCGACTACGACGCGAATTTCTTCCAGGACGACGGCCTACCCTTCGCCGGTGGTCTCGATGACGACGATGATATAGACGAGTTTGCCGACGCGCGAGAGCAATTTTCGCCCGAGAGGGTGATGGAGACCATCGGCGCTACGGGCGCTTTCAACGGTCTTACGGTTACTAACCCTGCGGACCTGGCGTTTGGTACTATGCTGGTGACACAGAACAGGCGGGTGCGGCCCGATTATGTCAACTACGCACGAGTGGCAAAGAAGGTGGATGTGAGGAGGCTGAAGGAGGAGCTCTGGAAGGGAATGGACATGGAGAAGCTCGAGTCGGTAAGTCCGCCACGATGCCATCAAATTGACTCCAGCACACTTATTGACATGTCGCCCAGGTACCTCCTCCGTCTGCACCAGAGGAGGGGAGCGTGGAGCCCCCGCCACCTTCGGCTGAGAACCCTACTCTCAAGTTTACCGAGGTCATGAATGGCTTGCAAAAGGTCTACTCGAAGCCAGTGATGGATGACATCTCGACCAGTTTCTGTTTCATCTGTCTGTTGCATCTGGCCAACGAGAAGGGCCTGGTCATTGAGAAGACCGATGAGCTGACGGAGCTGGAGATCCGGAAAGACTGGAAAGCCCAGGTTGTCGAGGGTGACATCTGATGAGGGTGATTTGCTTTTTCTGTCAACTGAATTTCACAAACAGCAAGTGGTTGGGGCGGGGCTCCCCCCCCCCCGGGCCAGTGTGTATTGATTGACGACGACGAGGAATTTACGTGTACAAAAGCACAATAGTAACTAAGGCATGGCCCGGGATGGTCAGCGTTCGTTTTTTTTTTTGGGGAAGTCAGTTGTTCCCTTTGTATAATGACTGGGCAAGCGCCGCCAGGGCCGGCTTTCTGCTGTACCTACACTGGATGAACGGCGGGCTGCCAAACATCATCAGGGATGCAGTATAGTTTTTCTTTTCACAAGCCGATTGATTATGCACACGCCCCTTGCCCAATTGTGCGCACATACCCTTCGGCCCGAACAAGAAGCAGTGAACCGTGATGAGTCTGTTGTCTCGCGGGTCGTTGCCGTTCAGGGATTACATTGAGGACCCCCACGGCTGCCACGGCACTCTATGTTTTCGGGCGCGCATGCGCAAAAGCATGGCGCGTCGTCCCGTGTTCCGCACCTTGAACCAGTTGCCCCAAGGGACCATTTGCTCCATTGACAAATGGGCGCATCGCCACCAGATGAGACTTTGCCAGCCGTGGATGTCGGTCTTCCTAAACGGAGATTGCAGGCCAACGAAGGACGGAGGAGGCGAGTTCTGGTAGGCCCCCTCGGCGTCTCCTTGCCCCCCCCCCCGGGGGCAGCCTGGATCTCCCACTTCCCCTGCCTTCTGATGGAGGTGATGGAGCCGTACTGCTGGCATATGCAGCAGACTGTTGCTGACCGAAACAATGTTGCATGAGGTGGTTTCCAGATTCGTTTTGCCCCCTCTCCCCTCCTCAACAATGGGTCTGGGTCCGCGTTGATCTCATAACAAGTTCCTCATAGTGACGTAAACTGACCTCACCCTTGAAGAGATGGCGAATGCCGCTCTTTCAGTGATTCTGGCTCTTGCGGGAGGCCACTTACCGTTCCGAAACTCTTTTGGATCGACCGTATCTGGCCTCACATCGACCTCACACTGGGACATCAGTGACGAGACCCTCGACACGGGTTTTTCCCCACATTTTCCCTGACAACAACGCGTGTATTTACGTATGTGCTACTTTTCGACGTCACGGTGCCGCAACTTGGCAGGTGGAAAGTCAAAGTTCACGGTAGACATGTTGAAGGCGGGGGCGATGCCCTTGTCACTTCTCTTCTTGATATTCATGGCCAGAACAGCAGTTGGACAGTCGAGACAAAGTCGTCACCGACCCTGGCAGGCCTGACATGCACGACCTCACTTGTTGGACGCGTTCTGGCTACCGCCACTCCCAGTTGACCCACTTGTACCAGTACCATTCGCGCTTCCTGCCGGTGGGAACGCACCGGCCGAACGCTCGAAGGATGCAAGGAGCTCGTCAATCTTGCCCTCCAAGGTTGTCAGGTTGTTCTCGAGCGCTGTTGCCGCATTCTCGCCGCTGCGTGGCCCCGGTTTGTCTGTTAGCGAGGGGACTAGGTAACAATATGGAAGAAGCAGAGACGATCTACTCAACAAGGGAGCCAAAAACCAGGGGGTTGGGATGAAGGACGAGGGCAGTTTGCTCCGCGTAACGGTACCAGATTTAGGAGGAAAGGTTCCGCGCGCTCTCACAGCGCAGCTAATAAGGACCCTTTCGCAGCTTCGTAGGTGATTAGGTGGCACTAGGCGGAATCCGCGTGAGACGGCATGTTCCAGACCCAGCAATGCGGCGGCGGCGACCCAAAAAACCCCAGTGTTCGAGACTCTCGGGCAAAGTTAAAGCGGGGATGTTTGGACACAGCGTCGAACACCAATGCACATCTCAGGAGACAGATGCTAATGCGCTGGCAATAGCCATCGATGAAAGATGCGATTGTGGCCGAGGATGGGAAACCAGAGAATGCCACCTGAGCTTCAAACGCCGAGATACCATCGGGACTGATCGAAGGATGGTCTGGTCTAGACTTTGAGCTGTTGCACGCACTTGCTGAGCTGTCTGACGACCCTATCAAGCTTGGTGGGCGGGGTCAGAGAGCTATTGAATGTAGACAGAAAATGGCAGATCCAGATCAACACTAGGTTGGCTGTGTTCCTTTCTGGATTGGATGTTTGATGTCTTGGATGGCAAGACGGATATGCCACTTGACGCATCCAGGGCAGGTGGAGGCCCGCAGAGGTTCTAGATTGAAACTCCCATGTTGATAAAGATTGAAGCTGCTAGCGCGCCACCCAGTCGGGACAGTTCCGGCCTGGCCTGGTCCTGGCCAGGCCAGGCAAGGCACCTGGCAGCCCATGTGACTTGAGCGGCGCGTTGATCTTGCAGAACGCAGACCAAACTAAACAACGGGAAATAAATATTTCTTTATTTTTTTAAGAAAAGGGGGGGGGAGGGGGAGTTGCCTTACCGGGCGAGATCCTTGAAGGCCTAGACTACTTGTTAGTAAGGCGTTGATGAAGACGAATGTACATTGGCATGGCACATGGGACGCAGTGTGTGATGGGAAGCTGGGGGATCAGACGACTGGAGAGACGTTCAGGCCTGATTTCAAATGTTTGGTTACTTGTGCTGATGCAGGGCGGGACATGGGTGCAGGATGCAGTAGACTTCAGGGTCTTGGGAGAAGTCGAGAGGGGCCCACGAACTGGGGGCCCGAGTTGTCTGAGTCCCCCAGCTTTGGGGAGACGTGAACACGTGGTTAGGGATGATAGCCGAGTGCAATGGTGTCATACCTGTGCCAATTCTTGTTCAGTCCTTGGTGGACTTGTCACTCCAGCTCCCTGTGCATCCTGGACCTGGCGGTTGGTTGAGTCTGATGAGGATGGGCCCGGGGATGGATTCGAGCCGGCTTCCTGTGAAGGCATATTTGGGTTGATGACGGCCTTGCTCCCAAGTCTCTCAGAGGGTCGGTCGGCTTTGAGGATTCAGGCCACAATTAACAGCGGGTGATATTGACGTGACAGGTACGGCCTCAAACTCAATGCCTTGGATGCAGTCGTCTGAGATCTGGGAAGTGTCAGTCAATCTGGTTTGTTGTCAGAGCATACTGTGTAGACACCAGGCAGGAATCTGAAGTATGCCGAGACCATCTGACCACCGCCCAAGAACCTGTCAGACACTTGAATGCCGACTGGGTTCCCCCAGTGAGCTGTGGCACAGCAGTGGCCTGACTACCTAGGTGCCAGGATACCTAGGTACACAGCCTACCTGGGAGGTCCCATTACCAAGGTACGGAATATGTACGAAGTAAGCATGCAAGGCCACTTGAGGAAAAAGCTCTGCAAGGCCCGCCCAGCTTGGGCCAGCCCCGTCGCCGGCAGCAACCATGATTGGATGCAGGGGCAAAACCCTAAGAACATTAGAACCGACGGTCCATATTTTCCACACATTTTCCACGCTGCAACCTTGCCATGCACATCGGATTTAGGGGAGGCATCGGATCAGCATGAGTCTGTTGTGTGTGTGTGGGCATGTGCAACTTGTACTCTGTGTGGTACACTGTAGACTACACAGCAGATGGAAAATGAGCCTCTCACTGTCTCATGTTAGTAAGGTTAATTTTTCTATCTAGCTTTCTACTTCCCCAGGTCTACACCACTGCTTCTGTTACTCTGTTTTTCTTTTTTCCCTCCTTTTTCCTGCTTTATCCCTCCATGCAGAAATGATAAATGCACGTTGTTTGGTAGGAACAAGCAAGACAGGCAAAGTAGCTTAAGGCATTGCAGCTGGCACTGTGCTAGAATGCTGGTAGACCAAAGTACTTGTACCACAGTACTCCATACACACGCAGTTAGGCACACCTGTACCTAACCTAGGTGTCTAGTTCCTTCCTGCAGGTGGTATTATGCATTCTGGATTTAGTACATACATGCACATATGCTCAGCAGAAAGCAAGAACCATACTGTGTAGGTGAGGCTCATAGGGATACAACGCCCCCACTCAAAAGTGTTCACCTACCATACCGCACTGCAATATACTACAACAAGGATTAGTTGATATCTGATTCTAGTTTACAGCAATGCATGAAGAATGAATGCATTAGTATCAGGGAAGCAGATATTCATGATGGGCAATCCTGCTGCTTTGGGAAGTGCTATGTGTACACAGTAAGCAAGTAACCCCCCACCAATTCCCCCCCCTTTTTTTAATGCCTTCTCTTTCCATCCTCTTTTTATTCTCCTTCCTCAGCCCACAGCCCGCCCGTCCTGCCGTCGTGCCCTCCTGCTGCATGTGCATACACATCAATGAAATCGCAGATATGAGGCAAGGCTGACATCGGCAAGGCACGTAAGCTGCACATCTCTATCTAATATGAGAACCCTGTCCACTTTATATGGCATTTTCTAATCTGGTTCGACAATTCGGTGAGTGGTCTAGACCGTCAGCGCACTGGATGGGTAAGTGTACTTCTCGCATCCCGACACATCGAGATCTCAACAGTGGCATGTTTTGCCCAACCCGCAAATGCACTCTTCATCTCCCTCTAAAGCTTCTTGACCTGTTGATTCGCTTCCGCGACCGACCCGTCGACCGACTGATATTTCGGTCAGGATTTGCAGGATAGAGATGCGCCAACGATTCTGATTACTGACCAGCCTCTGTGATCACGCAGAGACGTGCATGACCGGGCTGACTAGCTGACCTGCATTGCAGCATTTACTTTTGCCCAAATGCTTCCTTTCCATCTGCCTCGACCGAGGCTCGGGGCCCTGCCTTACTATCTATCCTCTGTACGGTTGCATCTTTTCGCATGCGCATGCATGTTCATCTGCAGGCCCACTGTGACAACTGTGGGGGATGAAAAAGGGAGGGAATGGATACCACCTGGGCAATGCTCGGTATGACGCGAGTCGCAGCCACTTGCACCTGTCTCTACCCGGCTCTCGCAGTTCCGCGTTTCCGCCCTCCGTCGCGCAAAAATCAGATTTGGAAAACATTGCAGCAGACGGTTGATATCAGCCTACGCGTATCAAGCTGTGCTCGTGGGGATGCCCAAGTCTCGGGGACTTTGTTTGCTATTCCGTACATATGTACACCCTGCTCGGAGTACTCCGTAAAGCTGGGAGAGCCTGTCAAATCTGATGCTGGCGATGAGCTTGTCCCCGCCCTGCGTATCTCTTCCTTGCCATTTCTAGGGCAGCGCCTCTGCCCTGGCGTCAAACAATGCCGAGTGCTAGTAAGGGTGCTCCTGAAGGTGCTCACGTCGACAGAGCGCGTTGCATTATTTGGCCAGCCTCCGAGTATGCATAGAGTTTATGCCGTCTTACAATGCCGGCTGCACCTATCCAGGCTAGGACAGGGATATCCATTTCCACGATCGCCTCGATGAATTCGATGCTCACTGGGGAGGTGCTGGGATCAACGGGGCCCTTGAAATCGCCAATTCCTACACTCATCGAAGACCCCTCATCGCGAGTAATACACTTGGTCAAGACATACTGTATATCTGCAGCGCGTTGCACGCCTGCACAGTATATCCGAATCCAGGCGGACTTGTGTGTGCCTGCTTGCCGTGACTTGGAGCTGCGAAACCCACATCTCCTTCCAGGCCTCCAGGGAACATTGAACTCAGCCTCGGTGGCTGGGTGGCCTCTTCCAGATGTCGTCCATCACCGGACAGAGACCACAAGGCATCATCTGTCCTATCGGCGCAGACCACCAGCATCGATCGCAATCCCAGGCTCCGGCGTCATTGGCAAAAATAGCCATGGGTCATTGGTCTTTGTGGTGGGGGGGAGGGGGTGGGATCGAATTCGCATCCCGACCATCCATCCCTCCACCAGTGAATTCTGCATTACCATTCCCATAGCACTCGTACGTTTTCTGTATGCCGTTGCGAGCGGATCGAGATCTGGCTTGGACACGCCATTCTGTTTTTCTTAGCCTCTCTCCCGGTCGCCCGAGGTCTCGACCATGTACTGGCGACATCACGCACCCTCCAGCACTGGGCGGGCCGCGACACACGGTTTTCTTCACAGCCCCCAGTGCCCACTTCACAGACAAAATCTATTTCACGCCTGGCCACGGGAATCTGTCCTGAAGTCCCTGCCGGTTTGGGCATTCGGCTTGGAGATTATCAGCCTCCTCACAACTTCTATGGATTCACTGTGCTCTTTTCCGCACGACCCAAGCCCGGCTGCCTGGCTGCCTGGGCACAGAGGCAGAGAGGCCGGTCTTTTTGCAAGCCTTGCGAACCTACTGTGCGCAACTACTACTGTTCACTGCTGGACAGGTTGTTCCCGAAGAGGCACCACCTCACCGAGACCACGTATATAGCAAATCACTGCATGACTGGCCCATCAGGTCTACGAGGACCAAGCCAGCAAGGGCCGTGATATACATTACCAGCAACGCCCGCAACAACGCCCGTGACGCCCGCGACGCCCGCATCATGTGCAGATAGATGGTGGTGAACAATTTTGGGGTGGCCGAGGTCGACAAATGGGCTGATTGGCCGAGCACAAGCGTGGTCATGGTGATGTTGATGTCGACCATGACAACTCGTCTACTACTAGGCCATGCAGCCAGACACAATTTCTGTACAAGAAGTGCGAGCACCAAAGGTGTGGTGTGGTGGGTGCAGCACGAGCCTGGCGGCACGGATGTCTCACAGCCGTCTTGCATGACCGGTCGTTGCGACCTGTCGCCCATAGCCAACCAGGAGGAGGCGTAGGGGCCATAAGCTCCGGTTCTAGACGATCTCTAATCCTTTCTTGCCCCTTCTTTCTGTCTGCCTTGTCCATCCTTTCCCGTCCTTGAAGAAGAGGAAGAAGGCGAACAAGACGGCCAGGTAGATGCAGAATGCCCAATGATGATGATGTACATGAGCAGTGTACTGTGTAGAAGTCTTGTTAGCAGCAGTCATGCGACGCCGCAAGAGATGTGTCTGTCGTTGGCGGGTTGTCGAAGTATACTTCTCAAAGTGGTCAAGCGTCATCTGGAACCAAGGTACCTCTGACATAATGGTACTTGTGCCCCCAGTTTTCTGTCTAAGATCGCGATGGGCTGCTCTCGTCCTCCCACGGCCACCTGTTGTTCTTTTTTCCTCTTTTTTCCCCCGCGCACACCCAGACAGCCAGAACACCCAGACACCCGAGGACTTCGGCCCTGGACGATTTCTTGGTTTACCTTTTCGTCTAGGATCAGGACTGTACACGCCAAAGGGCAACTAGAGCGCCAAGGCTGGACATTACGACATGCTGCGCTCCGCGCGTTGAAGACGCCTCTAACGATTTCGATCTGCCCTGTGTCCATGGTTGTCCGTGGTTGTCCTTGCCTGTCCCTGTCCAGCCAGCCCCAGCCTGACCGTTTGCCCAAGTCAACCCACTCAAGTGCGGCTATCAGGCCCCTCTCCCGTGTTTTTCAACGTTGGGAGGCGAGGTCTCCATCACCGACGGTACCTGACTCTCTGCATCTCGGTTTTACTTTGGCAGGTACTCCGTCACCACGACAGGTGACCCACGACGTGCCTGGCCTTACACCGTCTCTGCAGACTGCCCTGTCCTTTTTACCAACCAAAGGCCCGCGCCCCCGGCCTCGCTGGTCGCTGCTCGCTCGCTAATAAACGTGCTACGTCGTTATGTTTCCCAGACTGCTCGACAGTTCGGCCGACGTCCAAGTGTAGCAAACCCTCCCGCCCACAGCACTTGAGCATCTCGATCCGAGAGCATCCTCCTGTCCCTCGTGCCACTTCACTGGGTTCGCATGGAAGGCGAAAGCAGAAGCCTCTTTTGGAATTGCTCCCCACAGGCGAACGCTTTCCAGAACTGATCGACGGAACAGCCATTTTCGATGTATGTGGCCTAGCAGCAGGCATCTTACCCATATCCTGGAGCACACCTGAAGCTTTCCCATCTTGTGCCACACCTTCCGTCATCGAGATCCTCGACATCCGGCCCACTCTAATTAGTGTGCCATATGCCGTGAGCCCCCATGTTCATTCAGCCCTTCTAATATTCTCAACAGGAGCGCCGTACTTTCCCATACAGTTTACAACTCTTCCACCTAAAACCGCCGCCCCCAGGCCACCACTCCCTACTGCGGAAGAGCACCGAACATCCGGGACCACATACCAACCACCTCAGTACTTCCCCTGCCTCGGAGACAGTAAAAAGGTTCCCGACGAGAAGCACCCTCATTCTTGACTCGACCGAACAGCATGCCCGCCTGCCTCGCATAGCAACGCATACACGAATAGTAGCTGACGCGACCACCCTGCATACTCACCTCCGAAGTCGACGTTAGGGGGAAGCATCCGTGAAGGGGCTCTCCTACAACAGTCGCCTGGACTCGAGTATCCTTTGCGGCCTTCGAACCTGAACGGCAGCTCCTGTCACTCCTGGACTTGCTTCGCGGAAAGACAACAACGCCGGCCCCACGAGTCTTTGATCGCACCTACTATTTCTATGCCGAGACGGTAATCCGTTTTCTGCATGTCGCCGAATTTACAAGAGGTGTTTGGGGAGCTGGGCATCTCGCAATACCTCGATGTCTTTCTCGACCAGGGTTTCGATACGTGGGAAACGATCCTCGACATTACCGAGTCGGACTTGTGAGTGTAGACTGTAGCAAGAGAAGGAATACTTCTTTGGGCGACCGATCTAATGTTATCTGTGGCCGACAGGGACGCACTGGGGGTGAAACTTGGTCATCGAAGGGTAAGTTAAGAGATTACTACACCCTGAAGTTAGTCAGGCGATCAGGTACGGTGTTGACGAAGCGTGATAGAAACTACAAAGAAGGATTGCCAATGCTAGAGGGGTAGCACCTGACGTGGCATTGGCCTCACCGACGAGGGCAAGTGTCGAGGACGTCCGCGCCGGCGCCGGCGCCGAGTTGCAAAAGCCAGAATCCCCTGCGCTGCCATCCACGGACTCGCGAGAAAATATCAACGGTGTGGTCCAGAAGCGAAAATATCGGCGGCATCCCAAAGTAAGTTGTCCAGATGCACTCTCTGAGTGCCCCATCTGTAGGCGCAGAATCACGTACACACGCGCACACCTGTGGGGGCCTCCCCCCTTCCCGCCTCATATTGACTTGATTCTGGATCTTCGGCCATGATGGTGGACAGATCAGTTAACTAATGACGATTTTGCTCGCAGCCGGATGAGAACGCACCAGAACGCGCGCCCTCGGCATACGTTTTATTCTCCAATAGTAAGTGCACTTGCTGACGCATGCTCTCATATCGTGTTTCAGTCATTTGATAGCCACTTGTCATACCCTTGCAGCATTGCCTGCCATTGTCTACTTGTTCGCCACACACCCTTCACCAACAATATGTTTCCAGTAAGGGAGTAGACTTCAGGACGTGGCATTGATATGAATTTTTGTTCTATTTTACAAATTGGGTAGCGGCTAACCATATACCGTGCCGGCAGAGATGAGAGAAGATCTCAAAGGCCAAAATTTGACCTTCACTGAGATTGCCAAACTCGTCGGTGAGAACTGGCAAGCATTGACCCAGGCCGAAAAGGAGCCCTATGAACGGGACGCCCAGGCAGCCAAGGAAAAGTACAATCGGGATCTGGCCGAGTATAAAAAAACCCCAAACTACAAGAAATATCTTCAGTACTTGCAAGAGTTCAAAGCCAAACATGCCAATCATCCCCAAGGTGAGTCGCAGTGGATGTCGGTTGATCGGTTGACCCGCTACTCGATTCGAGTCTGACCCGGTGGGATTTTCATAGATAAAGAGGTATCCAAGAGAGTAAGGCTATCCGATCCAAACATCGGGGATTCAGCGGCCGTCAATGGCCACTCCGGCCGGGCTGTGAGGGCGGGCAGCATTGGCGATCACGGCGGCGAACCGGCAACAAGGCGGCAAAGGATTGGGTCAATTGTTTCCAACGGCGAATCATGTTACGCACCATCAGTCGCCTCGATCTCCCAACGTACCCCAGGTGAGGAGTCTGTCCTGACCTCACCAGCCGCTAGCTACTTCGACCGCCGCTTCGACCGCCGACGAGAGCAATCGCCTGGTCTCAACGGCAGCCCCAGGGACAGCTGCGCCCAACCTCCACCCCTGCCGCGACGAGATCCCATACACGTGGACGGATCGCGTGCCGACGGCCCCGCCATGTCGCGCAGCCTCCCTCCGTTATCCGATGTGTTCGAAGGCCGGCCCATGCTCAACGGTCATACCCATTCCAGCGAGGCCCCCGTGCAAAACATGGCGCTGCTTCAGAGGGGACTTCAGACCACCAGCCCAGCAACCACACCGAGCCTTAGCGGCAGCGAATCAAGGCCGCCGTCTTTGAAGAAGGAACAGTCCTCTGCGGGCAGCATGTCGTCAGCCAGCTCGGCATACAGCAGCTTTCCACGCACTCCCGTGGAGGGACCGCTCCCCATCCACGCCCTCCTGTCAGGCGGGAAACCGTTTCCCTCGTACGATGTTTCATTTGCCGCAAACCCAGCTATCCAGGGGCGGTCCATGTCACCCGATGATAGGCCCGCCCTGTACCCATTGGAACGAGCTCCTAGCGATCCGACCCCAACCAAGCATGCCCTGCCACACATCAATGGTTTGTTCGAGTCTCTTCCACCAGCGGCCTATGAACACGGTCCGACTGACCGATTTCACCCAGGCTACTCGAAAGGGCATGCTACTGTCAAAAGTCAAAATCATACACCAGTCGGCCGCCCCTCATATTCCCCTGCATACAATGAGGCGCGGCTGGCGCCAGTTGCCACGCCAGTGCCCCCACCAGCACCGGCACCGGCACCACCACCCCGGCTCATTGGCAAGAGTGAGCCCGGTATGGACGGTATTAGTGCCCTACTCCAGGCGGATAAAATCGTCGACCGCCGCGCAGGATGAGCCAGCGACAAGAGAGTTGCTAACGCAGGGCTGAGGCGGAAAGGACATGGATTTACAGTGGTTGGGATACACCAAACCTCATTGGGATAACCTTTACGGTCGCGCAGTCGAACGGTCGCATCTGCAACATACTTGTCACGGGTCATCACAACGCAGCCCGCCTGCGGAATTGCGCCCTTGCCACATAAGGATTAGGTGTGTCGGACACTAAACGAAAGGATGCCTGCCAATAATGGTGAGCAGACATTCTAGGAGGCACTCGCAAAATACCAAGGGAAGACCGGGAGGGAGGAAGGGTTTGGTGCGCCGGCGTTGATTGGATCCGAGTCAATGGGATCTTGTTTCAAGGCCTTGATAACAAACAGGGGAGGACTTGACTCCCAGAATTTGACATTGGGGCCGTTTGCCCCATGTGTCGAGATGAGATGACTTGTACAGGACACAGGTCCTCCAGAACAGTGCCCGACCGGCATTATTTCGCCGGAGGATGGGATAGGGTCGTGTCGAAGGACAGGGGACCGGCGGGTGACAATCTCGATTTCATGTGCGCGCGATATGAGCTATGAGTTGGAAACAGCCAAAGTCCATACGTCCCACTATGCACGCGATTGTTGCATCCACCATGCACTGAACATCAGGGGGTGAGGAGTGTGCGCGCCATGACCACGGCACATGTAATTAGTTAGCATTGGTACTCCGTAGCCTCGCCTATGGGCACTGTTGAGAATCAATGCTCATCTATCCATCTTGTTGTGTATAAATTCTGTGTATTTTAGAGAGAGCACTGTTGGCCTGGCGCAGAGTCAATGCTCGGCAACCTTGTTGATGGTGATGGGTTGGGTGCGCCGGACAAGCTGTATAATAAAGTCGTCGGTACGGGCCGGTTTCCACCAAGGTTTCGTCGCGATCTACGGTTTGATTGAAAGATCCGGATCGGCGGGCCAGGCGCCATTTGGTGCTCAAGTGCATGCATGCACTGTAATCTGTACATAGTGTATCAGTTTGCGCCACGCGTGTGGCGTCCCCAGTCACGTAATCTGTACATACACACACGGTATGTGCTGCCCGTAGGGATAGGGGCGGTGCCGCACATAATAACTCCTTGCACGCGCAACTAGGGTCGTGGATACCCGGTACTTACGGGTTAAA
>MAVT02000595.1:0-26128 GCA_001702395.2 Diaporthe helianthi
GTTACTACTAAAAGTAACTACTAATTAGTATTAGTATAGTAATTATATATATATACGTAGGAAGTTAGGTAGTAGTTATAGTTGTTTTTTCTCTATGTTGTCTAAGAGGAAGGAGTGGTGAAGCTACGCCTTTAGAGATAACCTATTTATATACAGCGCTAGTTACGTGCTAGTCACGTGATAGGCCTGCACTACTATTAATCTACGTACTGGCTCAACCCACACTTTAACTATTTTTTAAAATGGAAAATATTAAGAAACTAATTAGTACCTTAAAACTTAATTAAAATATATTACTTAATATTAATATAAGAACTCTTCGTTTAAAAAATATACTAAGTACTAATAAACTTAAATTAAATAGAATTTAACTTTAAGAATTCTATTTATTAAGTTATTTAAAATTAAAGATAAGTAGGGTATATAAAGTAAAGAAGAAAGGTTTACCTACATGAAAATGTTATATAAATTACTAAATAAAACTCTTATAAGTAAACCTCTTCTTAATTTAACTTTATTAATACTTAATATATTTTTTTAAACTAATGATTTCTATATAGATGTTTAATTAAGCGCTTAAATTACCTTTTCATAGCTAAATAAGCTTCTTAGTAGTTTTATATAAACGTAATTAAGAAGAACCTTACTTTTTAAAACTATAAATCTACTAGTATTATAATTAGTAATTATAAGCTTTATATATTTAATTATATAAAGAAATTAAATTATATATAATGAGATGATATTTAAATGTATAGAGTATTAATATAATAACATACTATAAGATAAGAAGTATTTTTTCTAAGAAACTCGTGCGCGGGAAAAGGTAGTACGTGAGCGAGTATTTAAACTCAATGCTACCCTACTAACTAATAAATAAATAGATAGTAGCGAGAAGAGCTCCTAAATTACTATAATCGATAGAATCTACGACGAGCTACCTAGGTATATAGACACTCGAGTCTTAAATTTGTCTATTGCTAGGAATTAGAACGATAGAGGGCTTTAGCGACACTATTTTTCCTCTCTCCCCCCTTAGCCCCCCTTTCTACTTACTATCTATCTATCTAGCTTTTTAGCTATTAAACTCTACCTTAATAGCCTATAACCCCTTTATAAAGACTTATATATCTCTATATTTATTTTTTATTTACTTCTTAAATATATTTTATAGTCCTATTTCTTCCTATATTTCTAATACTTTCCTAATATATAATATTATTGATAATGAAGAATGAAATAAATTAATACGAAGTAACTTCCTAGAAAATTCACTAGGAAAGCTATACAGCTAAATTTACTATACGTTTACGATATACTAAGCTTATTATATATTAATTTCTTAATAATATCTACACTAGCTTATTATTAGAAAATGTTTACTATTTCTTTTAGAAGTATAATACTTTTACTTTAAAATTTAACTATATAGTTTTTAAAAAGAATATATTTATTTATTTTTTAAAACTAAATAAGGTTATTTCTTCAAGTTTCTTTAATCGCTTCTATAATCTTTGCGTAAGATATATAATCTCTTCTAGTTTATAAAATTATTTTTATTTATAAAAATAAATAAAAGTATTAACTATAATTATCTTTAGAAGTTAATTTACATAGTAGCCCTTTTTAGTCTTATTATATAACTACTTCGCTATCTTTAATAATTTAATTATTATTATATTTACTAGTATTAGTTATACGGTGTAAAACTAAAGCCACGTACTAATAAAATAGTATTCAAATACTATATAATTTTTAAATATAAAATATAAAATCTTAAAGTATTTTATACTACTTAAAGGGACTAAGTATTATAAACTTATTTAATTAGTTTAACTTATAGCTAGTAAATGCTTAACCTAATTAAAGGCCGTTTATTTTTCTGTGTGTTATACTATTTAATACCAATGAAGAAGGTAGAGAAAATACGTTTTTTTCATCTAAAGATAACTGCGGAGGATTTCCACAGCGGTATAATCCACGTTGATCCCAAAGATAGTTTCTTGTTTAGTATAAGTTTGCTAAACTCTACTATGCAACCCTTACCCGCGGAACACCCCCACCTTTGGGACTACAAAAAGTCCTTATTACCACTAAAACTCAATGTTTTTACTTACACCTAGCTTACTATACAAAATACTGTAAACTCTAGTGTTTTAATAAATTGGTAGTTGAGTAGTTAATAAAGCTTTTGGTTAAAAGTTTTTCCGTTTTACCGCCCTAAGTAGTATAGAATTTTCAATCTCCCTAGCTATACTTTTAAAGCAACTTTGCTATTCTTTCTTTATAAAACCTATACCTATCTTCTTTTGCTATATTACCAAATAATTAAAATAAAGCCTAAAAAATACTCTTACAATAATAAGGCTAACGCTATTTACAATATTATAAAAGAGGGTATATCTTTAGAGGTTGCTATAGCCAAGCATAATATACTAAAGTAAACTATCTTTATATATATATAAAGCTAAATACTAGCAAAAGAAACTATATAACTAGCTGCCCGCTTTACTTGCCTTAAAGAAAAAAGGGTTGTTAATTAAATTCTACGCCAAAAAAACTTGGATTTGCATTTACAGCTAGTATAATATATTCTATAGTAGCTAGCCTTTTTAAGCAAAAGGGCGATATTTAGCTATTAAGCCGCAAGTAATTTAAAGGCTTTAAAAAGCAATATAATAGTATTAGTATTAAAATTGACTAAAGATAAGAAAATTTAAGGTTTACCTTATTTACCTTAAAGGCTATAAAGTAGTTTTTTAATATTTAAAAGGAAGAATATAACTAGATTAAGCTAGAGTTAATTGTAAATATAGACAAAGGAGGTATTATAGCAAGCTTTAGTTAATTACTCTTTTAAAATACTTTAACGAGTATTTTAACTAACTTTTCTATTTTCTATAGGATTTAATTCCCTAGTACTTAGGTGTAAAAAAACCAAGAAAACTTTTTTGCGCTTTAATTAAGGCTATAGCTAGATAACTATAATTAAAGCTGCTTTTGCTACTAGGCATTTATTTAAGCTAGTAGTTATTTTTTTTAAAAAAAAACTTTAAGCCTAATAGTTTAAGTAAAAATTCTCTAAAATTACTATATAATATATTATTATTAGTTTAAATGAGTAAACTACTAACGGTATTAGTATTAAGTAGCTAAAAACTTGCTTTATTTTATAAATTAACTAAATTTGCACTAAAAACAATATAATTAACAAAAAAAAGCTACTTTATTAATTTTTAATAGGTATAGCTTTTACGTTTTTGTATATTTTCTTTATCCTCTTTGTAAATAACAAGCTAGTTAACTAACTAATCTATAGGAAAAGTTTATATAAAAATGCTTTCTAGCTAATATTTATTATTATTATCTACTAGTATATTGTTTTTTCAACTTATAACCTTGGGATAATAGTTTTTTTAATATTAAAAAGCAAGCTTATTAATGAGAATTAAATAAGTTAAACTCTTTAACTAATGCAGCCTTAGTTAACAAGATTAACTTTTTTTGCTATTTATTAGCTGCAAAAAAGTTTATTATAGCAAAGTATATTTAGTTAGCCTTTTGAACTATGGGTATTTAGCCTATTAGCTGTAGAAAAGCCCTTACGCATCTAAATTATAAGCTAAATAAAAAGGAGCGCGAGAAAACTCTCGAGGAAATAAATAAGAATATTAACAAAGAATCCCTAATTATAGCTAACTATATTAAGAGTTTAGTTAGCTTAAATGCTAGCCTATTGCGCAAAAGGAAAGCTAAAAAGGCTAGTAAGGTATACAATTAACTTTAAGCCTAACTTGTTATAAAGAATTAAAAGATTGCTTCTCTTAAAGCTTAAAATAAGCTTTTTTTAAAAACAAAGAAGCGCTAAGCAATACCCAACCCTAGCAAAAAGTTTATATAGATTAGGGATATTATTGCCTAAGGCTATACTAAAAACATTGAGAAAAAGGCTATACTAGAGCGGCCTTATAAAAGGGCTTGTTAAAAGCTAATTGTAGTGGATAAAGATAAGGAAAACGATAAGAACGAAAAGCTTAAATTAGGCGATAAAGAGCCTAAGCTGATTAAGGCTTACTTACATGTGGGCTGCGCAATTTGCAAGTTATCTAGATATAATGATTAAGTAAAATTAGGGCTTTAAAACAATTATTTTTATTTGTATTTAACACTAAAATTAAATTATTTACGCAACTCCAAAGTTATTAAGTTTTAGTAGTAATAAAGACTTTTTGCAGTCTTGAAGGTAGGGGTGTCCCGCGGGTAGGGGTTGCATGGTATGGCCCACAATACGGATGCCATCGGCCCTTCTTCAGAGCCCAAGAGAACCAGGAAAGCCAGCGAAGCTCGGCTCTCTGTTGGCTTAAACCAGGAAAAGCAAACGGAGTACTACCCTAGTAACCGCAGTAGGTGGCCAAGGTTTTGGGTGGTGGAGTGAAAAGCTTTCATTAAACCACTAGGTGGATCGAAGCGGGTATGGATATTTACATAGTAGCTATGCATCGTCTTGGCTAAAGCTTGTCTTTGATAGAGTTGCTGGAAGAGTCGGTACGGAGCATTGGGTTTTTTTATGCCGAATTTAATCGATTTAAGACTAGGGAAGTGCTCAATGTTATCGAGGCTAAGCAGTTCTTTGCTATTTGTAATTTGTGTTTACTTTTAAGTCTTATAAGCTTGTGCAGAAGCCCGGCCGCTATAATTTATAGCATTAAATGAAAGCTTACACTAGTGTACGCTTCTAAATAGGTTCATTATTAGTGCTTTTAAATAGCTATGCGAAAATAAAAATTTGAAAGTTTAGTATACTTAATAAAGTAAAAATAATTTTATGTAGAAAGGGTATATAAAAGTAGGATTAAACTTATTTTAATAGTTTATTATTAAATTAAAAGTATCTTTACTTAAAATAACATCTCTTTAACTTTTCTACTAAAACTTTTATTTTATAATATTAGCTAGCTAAAAGTAAACTTATTTCTTCTCTTTCTTAAGTATATTAAGGTTTATCTTTTATCTATGCTTACTAGTTACTTCTAGCCTTAAACGTAAACTTAATATTAGTCTTTAGCTTTAATCTCTACTTTTAATCTTAAAGGATGAAGGCAGAGGTCTAGGAAATGGCGGATGACGCGAAAAGAACGGCTATGGGTGCTTACTTGGATTTGGAGAGTGGGCCTGCTAATGCTGTGTGATACAGCTACCATGCAACCCCTACCCGCGGAACACCCCCACCTTCGGGACTGCAAAAAGTCCTCATTACTACTAAAACTCAACGTTTTTACTTACACCCAGCTTATTATAAAAAATACTGTAAACTCTAGTATTTTAATAAATTAATAATCTAATAGTTAATAAAGCCTTTAGTTAAAAGTTTTTCCATTTTACTACCCTAGGCAGTGCAAAATTCTTAATCTCTTTAGCTATACTTCTAAGGCAACTTTACTATTTTTTCTCTATAAAACCTATACCTATTTTCTTTTGCTATATTACTAAATAGTTAAAATAGAGTTTAAAAAATACTTTTATAATAATAATGCTAACGCTATTTATAATATTATAAAAAAGAGTATATCTCTAGGAGTTACTATAGTTAAGTATAACGTACTAAAGTAAACTATCTTTGTATGTATATAAAGCTAAATACTAGCAAAAGAAACTATATAACTAGCTATCTACTTTATTTGCTTTAAAGAAAAAAGGGTTATTAATTAGATTCTACGCTAAGAAAAACTTAAATTTATACTTATAACTAGTATAATACGTTCTATAGTAGCTAGCCTCTTTAAATAAAAGGGCGATATTTAGCTATTAAGCCGTAAATAGCTTAAGGGCTTTAAAAAGCAATATAATAGTATTAGTACTAAAATTAGCTAAAAATAAAAGAATTTAAAGTTTACCTTATTTACCCTAAAAGCTATAAAGTAGTTTTTTAATATTTAGGAGGGAAAATACAACTAGATTAAGCTAGAGTTAACTATAAATATAGATAAAGGAGGTATTATAGTAGGCTTTAGTTAGTTACTCTTCTAAAATACCTTAATAAGTATTTTAACTAACTTTTTTATTTTCTATAAAATTTAATTCCCTAATACTTAAATATAAAAAAACTAAAGAAACCTTTTTATACTTTAATTAAAGTTATAACTAGATAACTATAATTAAAGCTACTTTTACTATTAGGTATTTATTTAAGCTAGTAGTTGTTTCTAAAGGAAAAAAACTCTAAGCCTAGTAGTTTAAGCAAAAGTTCTTTAAAATTACCACATAGTACGTTATTACTAGTTTAAATAGGTAAACTACTAATAATATTAGTATTAAGTAGCTAAAGATTTACTTTATCCTATAAATTAATTAAATTTGCATTAAAAATAGTATAGTTAACAAGAAAAAAGCTACTTTATTAATTCTTAATAAGCATAGCTTTTATATTTTTGTATATTTCCTCTATTCTTTTTATAAACAACAAGCTAGTTAACTAACTAGTTTATAGAAAAAGTTTATATAAAAATACTTTTTAGCTAATATATACTATTATTACCTACTAGTACATTGTTCTTACAGCTTATAACCTTAGGATAATAGTTTCTTTAATATTAAAAAGCAAGCTTACTAACAAGAATTAAATAAGTTAAACTTCCTAACTAATATAGCTTTAATTAACAAGATTAACTTTCTTCGCTATTTATTAGCTATAAGAAAGTCTATTACAGCAAAGTATATTTAGTTAGGCTTTTAAACTATAGGTATTTAGCCTATTAGCTATAGGAAAACCCTTACGCATCTAAATTACAAGCTAAACAAAAAAAAGCGCAAAAAAACTCCTAAGGAAATAAATAAGGATATTAACGAAAAATCCCTAGTTATAGCTAACTATATTAAGAATTTAGTTGGCCTAAATACTAGCCTATCGCGTAAAAGGAAAGCTAAAAAAGCTAGTAAGGTATATAATTAACTTTAAGTTTAATTTATTATAAAAAATTAAAAGATTACCTTTCTTAAAGCTTAAAATAAGCTTCTCTTAAAAATAAAGAAGCGCTAGGTAATACTTAACCCTAGTAAGAAGTTTATATAAATTAGGGATATTATTGCCTAAGGCTATACTACTAAAGATATTAAGGAAGAGGCTATATTAAAGCAGCTTTATAAAAGGGCTTGTTAAAAGCTAATTATAATAAATAAAGATAAAAAAAATAATAAAAACAAAAAGCTTAAATTAAGCGATAAAGAGCCTAAGTTGATTAAGGCTTACTTATGTATAGGCCGCGCAATTCGCAGGTCGTTTAGATACAACGATTAAGCAAAATTAGGGCTTTAAAATAATTACTTTTATTTATATTTAATACTAGAATTAAATTGTTTACGTAACTCTAAAGTTATCGAGTTTTAGTAGTAATAAGGACTTTTTATAGTCCCGAAGGTGGGGGTGTCCCGCGGGTAGGGGTTGCATGGTAAATGACCCTGTTGATGGCTGGTCTGGATGGGGGCTGGGCGTCGTTCGGGCGAACTGAAGCCATATTGGGAACTTTTTTATAAGCTGATGTAGGTATAGTTGCAACCGACGGGTGTGCGGTGCTTTCAATGTTCCCTTACTTGTCCTGTAGACCACCGCGAGTGCTCCTTTGGTTGTCCGGGGATGGTCGGGCTCTTGGCGCAGTAGGTACTCCCACAATACACGGTTTCCACCCGAGAGCATCACACTGGTTGGCGGTGTCGACCCGTCACATGTACCACAGGTGCATACTGGCTAGAAAAAGTCAGCATTATCCTTAGACATTTGTGACTACAAGTTCTAACTAGACGAGCAATGAAACCAATGGAGAGATCTGCGGAACAAACAAGTCTATTGGGATGATTCTATATGCTTTTAAAAAGGAAGATTATGTGAGACCCCCTTCCCTGAGGATCCCCTCCCCACCCGGATTCACGTTAGGGATCCGACGACTGTTCGCCGGAAGGAATCGCGGCCAAGTCTCTGCCTATTCGACAAACCCGAGGCCCCGAACGTTGCATCAATGAATGTACTCAACGCAGATAGTGTCGCTCTTGATGTCCATGACGTCGCGGATGGTAATGTTCTCAGCAAGGCCAGCCATCCACATGATATGATCCAGAGTAGTCTCAGTCCCGTCGTCACCAAAGTAAGGGGCAAAAGCCGACTCGGGCAGAGCTGGGGGCTGCGCCTTCTTCAGCGAGCTGCTCTGGGCGACGTTCTGGCCGCCAATGTCGGTGAGACGGGCCTTGTCCAGTGCCTGCCACTCCCACCAGATACGGTCCAGGTTCGTGTGGTGCAGGAAGAACAGGGGGTCGCCTGGGGAAAGGGACACATCGTTCATCTACCAAGATCAGGGGTGTCAGTCAAAAAACTAGGGTACTTGAGGAGTAGTATGGAAGGTGGCATGAGGCGAGCATTGGTGAACTTACGGTTCCTCCGATGGCGTAGTGGCCGGATGTGTGAGGTGAGCCACCAACGCAGTTGTTGAAATCATTATACGTCTCAAGAGTATTGCAGGAGTCGATGATTTCCTGTCGGGCAAGTTCAAACTGAGCCTGGTTCAGGACGTATGATAGACACTGATCTGGCCCCCTTTCGAGTGATACAGTGAGGTCGTAGGTCAGGTTCTTGAAAGGACCATCGAGAAGGCAGCCGTTGGCGTCGGTGGCACCGGTGCCGAACGAGGTGGTAGGGTCGTCGCCCCAAATACTGGCATTGGTAAGCTCCCCTGCAGCCACATCGACCTGCTCATCCCAGTAACTACCATGTTACCAACATGTTAGTCAATGCCCTGGACCCATTTGTTGCGCAGTCGAAGGTTGCACTCACGGAATCGGTCCACCGTAGCCGCATTCGTTGCGGAGGAGGTTCTCGTGGACCGTCATAAACCACCGGTGCCACGGAAGGAATGCACCCTGGGAGGCACCGAAGTGCCGTGTTAGTATTTATGAAACCCCAGTTTTTTAGGTCTATTGTCCCAAGAATTCTTACCACGACATGAATAAACTGGACCTGAGCCACATGGGCGACCTGAAGATCTCCCCAAATAGTCTTGGATCCGGCGTATTGAGATTTTGAAGGTGATTCCATCAGGCAGAGAGTCGCATCGATGTAGTCATTCTTCTCGGCAGATGTCAATGTTGACCTGGGGGCATGTGTCAGTACGTGGCTAATGAGGAAGTTGGGCTTGTATTAAAGCATCTCTGGCAAAGCTCGACTTACCATGCCTTGCGCTGCGTCGGGTTCGTGCAAGCCGCAGAAACGGTTTGGGTCATGCCCAACAGGGCAGCGGAGATGATTGCAAGGTTGTACATTGTGAAGCTGTTGTGTCGACCAAAAAAAAACGAGAGTGAAGCACTTGATGAACGAGAGAACGAGGAGCGCTTGAGTCGAAAATAGACAAAGAGCGTAGGAAAGAGCGCAGTAAAGAGTGTGATGCTATCGAATTCGAACTTTCTGTAGCATCTCGAGGGAGATGCGAGCTTTTATAACAAACAAGGAAACATCACGACAGTGACTCCGAGCTGTATTCAACATGCCCTTCTCATCGTTTAGGCAGGCAGTATCTGGGTAGGTAGTATCCCATGATGCATCGAACATGGGCCCAATCCACAAGCTAGAGTCGGCCCGGTCCACATCACGAACACTGAAATTACAACATGGTCCCAATGCAATGCGTTCAAACTACGCCCAAGAGATAAAAATGGCTACGCAAGGAGACTTGCGTATACTCCAGGCCTGCTCGGTGTGGAAACGGCTCTTGCCCGAACTATTGTGGTTCTAAGTAACATCAGGGGCTACGAATCCATCGAGAAAGCCTGTGCATCACTGATAACTTTTCAAAAAGAGGGCAAGAGCGCCGAAAGAAGTGGCACATCAAAGCCAAGTCGCAAGACGGCCCCGGGGGCTGGGTCAAAGATGCTGTAGAGACACGTGCGGCATGATGCGCGAGTCTCGGTGTATCCTAGGTTAATGACTAGGATGGCTGACCGCATGAAGCTTGATTCAAGTCTACTCAACGGTGAGTCTGCGAACCATTAGCGAGAGGACTAAGGGCTGGGTCCACTTGAAGTGTAAATGTGTACAGAGCACAGAGCACGTGACTTCATATCAAGAAGCCTAGTCAGAAAGAGCCTGTCATTCTACACGTGTATATTGGGACTCGGCACCGCCGATCATGCTGTCTGGCCAGGCTTTGTTGGAACCTCTTGGCACTCAGCCCCAAGGCCCACCCCAAGAGCACCCTGGGGCAGTACACGTGTAAAGGACATCCCAACCTTGTTTCTTAAGCCGAATTACCTTGCAGTGACATGATACCCTGGAGCATGTGTGCTAGAAATATTTGTACAGCTCCGTGTGATGTAGTATTCAAGATTGTACCAGTAAAAAAAATACCACAGGCCTAGAAAAACCTGCAGTCCTGCTATAAACAAGCCTTCTCCTTAACATGCATACCCTGACTAAGATTGAATTTTGTTCAGTGACTGGCTGCAGGCGAGAGTCATGCTAGCTAGGTGTGTAGAGGATATCTGCTAGGATATCCGGGCCTATCAGAAGCTGGCCCCCACGTGGATGCAGTACATACTACACAGACATCTGGACCGCCCAGGACAAAGACCCACTCAGCAGCTCGAGTGCTCTTCCTTGGTGATATTCACCGACAGGGCTTATCACATTACTAATCGAACACACCTTGTCACAAGACTCGGCGTGTTTCATGGGGACAAATGGAGAAATATGGACCCTCTGAGAAAGGGATCTTGGGTCCATCAACAAAAAGCACGGCCGAGTCCTCGGAGTTTTCTTCAGCTTTCGGAAATTTCAGTCCACAGGTAGGGAAGAATACCGAGGCACACCGTATCTCCACAAATACGTGAATAGCACATGCATGTGCAAGGTTAAAAAGGTTCCACCATCAGGATTTGAGCCTCATCCATGTCGGGATCTCCTTGTCCACATGCTGCTCCTCGGCAGACCGGCAGCCTTCACAAACGATGGCTTCTATGATTTTCTTGGCAACCGTTTGAAACTTTTCTTAAATTGCTTTTATTCCAGCTTAAAAATTAAGCATAGAGTAGGACTTTTTTTGCATTTCTGTAAATCAAGGTTTTTGAAATGTGTAAAGCTTTTACTAGGCTCGAGTGCCCTTGTTAGCCCCACCTCGCTGGCCTTGCTAGCAAGTCTGGCAATGCATAGAGAGTTGTAGCAAGGCTAAGTGCCTTGTATATTGAATTTGAAGAAATTAGGGAGATCCTAAAAGATATTTATAAATATAAGGGATGTGGACCTATCCTTTTGTACTAAGTACTTTAGTAGGCTACTGAAAATTGACGAGTAGGCGGAAGCTGGCTGCTTCTAGCAGACAATTACATGGAGTAACTTCGGACAGATTCTGAACATCAAGCTGACATGATTGGACAAGGGAACTGCCAGACTAACATATCGAGTATCAATCCTATTCCATATGTCCAAAATTGGCCCGGTCTGAGGAATCGATAGCGGGCTTGCGGCCGCCTTCGACCGGGCGGCGAAAGTTTTCATCCATGAACTGTGCAGTCGAAGTGAAAGGGACTAAGTGAGAGAGCAGGTGCCATCTTTGTAATCGAACAAGTATCTGTGGCACTGGTTTCCATGCGATCCTGCACATGTGCTCGTCCTTGCCCGAAAGGCACAGACCTCGGCGTGCTCCAATGAAGTGGTACGACCACACCCTTTGCTGTCAATCTTGGCGGTTCGAAGGCATAAGATCTGATATTTCGCAATCAGCAAGAGTTGCTTTCGAAAGAGCAAGGGTAAGTGGCGTGGTGAGCATTTGTTGTCTACAGGTTCGTACGTACGAGTCGTTTAAGCGTTTAAGCATTTCCGGCACAGTCCTGACTCCTCCTGAAACTTAGAAAACAAGCTAAACTACTCCATAGAATAGGATTTGGCAAGTGCCAGCGAAAGTGGTTTCAATGCACATATGATTTTTCAATGCTTGAAGTCACTGTAATGCTGGTGGGTACTTGGTGATAGTGCTGTGTCTGACTGATGAAGGCGGACGTGTGAGGGGCCGGTGAGAGTCAAACAGTACAGAACGAGTCATTTAGGGGATAATGCTCACCTAGGTACCTACTCAAGTATCAAGTACTTAAGTACTTGAGTAGGTAGGCACTCCAGATGTCAGTCATGGTCAACCTTCATTCGCAGGCGGGCCTCACCCAGAGGACCGACGTGAGCACCTCATCCCCAAAATCCCCAGGACGCATGACCCCCGTTTCATAAGGAAGCAATATGGTCTGATTCTCAACGAGAGAGGTGTCTATAGTGCAGTGGTTTAAGGCGTCGCCGCTGATTCAAGAGATTGTATTTGGCTTACCCTGTGCTGTCGGCGCCTCGCAGGGCCCCTGTTCAATTCCTGGGACTTGCTTGGTATCTTCTGCTCGTCTTTTTTTTTTGTTTGTTTTTCTCTCCTTTTCCATGCATGCTACTGACACCGAATCTCGCCCGACCTCAACATGTTTCCTTTTTTCTTTCCTTCCACAACTCAGTGGTTGTTGCTCAAGCCATTCTGACTCTTGTTGACTGACCAGTTTGCAAACAACAACATTGCAATGTTGAAATCTAATCTGTTCCCAATGGTGACCTGCTGGTACCTGGGTCGCTGTTGTTGGTTGGCCCCACTTCTTAAAGCCAATCAGAGTACAGGAACACCTGTATGGAGTTCATTGGGATGTTTTCGACCGTCCGACGTGGGTGCTCATCGCACAGTGCTGCTCGACATCCAGCATCCAACCAGCTGCTTCAAGGTGTGCTAAGCTTGGACATCAAATTTCCCATCCTCCGACGTCATTGACGATGCTGAAAGGCGCCGGGTCATCAGCTGCGATGATCACACACTTGCAGTCCTCGAGGTTGCTGGCGGCCGGGGAGAATGCCAATGCTCCGGTACATGAGCTGGGGAATGTTTCGAGCGCAACAACATCACCCAGCCGTGGTGGACTTGTTGCTCCCCAATGGGGCCGATACCAGTATGGATAATTGGTGAGCCCAATGTACCCAACGTGGAGTTGCGCTCTCCGTGGATGCGGTGACGGCGCTCCAGTCTGTCAGTTGCAGCCGATGTCGGCAACACATTTATCTCGTGGCACGACTTCTTTCAAAGATGGCTCCTGAAAATACTTACACACCAGGCCGTACCTCGGGCGTTCTGGAAAGTCGAAAGAGGAAAGGGTTCCCCGGCATTCTGCGGCAGCTGCTTCAGTTCAAGTCCAACGTCACCATGAGGCGTGGACCGCGTGATGAGTAAGTAGATGCTAACAAGATGGGAGGGAGAGCCCACCCTCCCGCAGAAGGCCGCAGCAACTATAAACTTTGAAATCTCAGAAATGCTGCTCTCAGTGTGCGGCAACACGAACCTCAACCACACCAGAGGCTCCAGGGCTGCCACTCGACAGCCTTACAGTCTGTATCCATCGGAACATTGAACGCATGCGACCTTGTTACCGTGAAGCCTCTCTTAGCCACGGGCCCCGGCCGACATCAATGCCACAGGATCCACGGCGCCCGCCACAAATGGACCAGCCGCTCGACCAGAGCTAATGACTGCTCTGTGAGGCGTGCCGGCTGGTTCCGTTCATTGACATGATCCGAAATCACAAGAAGAATTCGGTTCGATTGCATCTGTACCTAACGACGCTTACAGCTGCCGTCGCGGCAGGTTGCCTGTTCTGCTGCTTTGTTTGGAACTAGAGAGACTGGGAATTACAACTATCTGCATACTTGCCTCTACCGTCCCCTATCGATTTTGTTCGTGAGCCGTGCCCGTAATACTGTATTCTGTGATGTCACTGGGCCATTTCTGAGTGTTGCCGCACCGGCTGGACGAACTTGGACAGACCTCGCGGTTTTTGTTTTGTGTTTTTTTGCCCTTGGTTATCTGGTTAACTCCCGAGTGCTTTCTTCGATAAAATCTCGGCTGTGAACCAGTATTTACGCAATAAATTCTGGAATCTGTATGGCCACAGGCTAAGCCTCCCACCACGGAAGACAAACCGTCACGAGAAACTTCCAAACAGACAAGCCTGGGCGTGCAAGCCTGGGCCAAAATGAGCATTCAAGACAGGTGCCGAGCCAAGCTATGAAATCCATTTCCTTCCCACCAGACTCATTCCTCTAGAAACATCCAAGAATATATCTCTGAGCAATTCACTTGCAACGAATCTACGACATAGGCTCGTGTATACAGGTTCTGTTGAGTGTACAAAGTGTTAATACACATCTACATATATACATATATGGCCTTGAGCTCTCTCTGAGAGGAACTTTTCTTGCAGGAACTGACCTTGGAAGCTCGAGTTGACTGGGAAAATTACAAGAGATCCAATTCGCAGCCTGGAGGCCTTCAAACTGCCTCTAGAATTTTGACAACGTTTTCCAAGTCGGACTCAGGATAGTCCTTATTTACATCCTGATCGACGCCCTCTTCATCATCCTGGACGGCACGAAGGGTTGGCTGTAACCGCGACGCAGCAGCTCATAGTCCAGATTTACCGACACGCCGTATCCACAGCAGCCTCTGACGTCCCGCCGACAAAGTCTGACCTACACAGGCCCCGGGGCCTGTTTCGACATGGTGAACAACATTCCAATATCCCATCCGTGGAACTTCCCTGTGTACGGGTCCATGAGACACCGCTCACTGAGCAGGGTCAGGAAGTCGATTTCATGAGCTCTTCTGCAGCCAGGCCTGTACTTATCGGTATAGTTTCTTTGTCATTAATCAACGACCCAACGTGAGAGGGCCGATGGCGTTCTGCTATTCCTACTTAGATCGCATGTGTTAACCCCCATAGCCCTTTCTCGCGTATAATAGCCTTGTGCTCTTGATCCCCTATCGCATTTGTTAACCCTTATAGCCTGTGTCCGCAACTCAAGACGTAGTGATGCTAATCTCGCCGCCTCTTCTAATTTAAAAGTCCATTTCCGCCCTCAAAGCCCTCTTCAGAGTGTCCTTGTCCACGGACGAAAGCCTGTCGCCCCCAAGGTTTTCGAGTATGCGTATAAAGTCCTTGCGAAATGCATCAGGGATTGGGTCCCCCTCGAGAAGAAGAAAACCCTTGACCCTTTCCACCAAGGTTCGACAGACACCAAACCTCCATTGCACGTTGATAAAGGCGAGCCAAAATGACTCATAAAATTCGGAGTTCTTGGTGTATTGGGCTTCAGCACCGCGACCTCGGGCAACGAGAGCCTCCGTGACCTGCTCAAGGTAGTACGCCTGGTTTCGGGGTAGCTCGCGCGCTCGACCCTCCGCGGTACCAACATCGGGACGCGGGTCGTCGTCGAATCGGTCCCATAAGATCCAAGCTGGGTAACGTAGGCAACCCAGGAAGTCAGGCACCGTCTGCGTGTTGTCCCAATCGATGATGCCCGTGATGATGCCCCTCTCGTCGGCCATGACGTTGTAGTAGTCCAAATCGGGGGGTGCTAGCGAAAAGTGGGAAGTCTGCTCTGGTATCATTTTACCAATTGTCTTTAGCAGCTGGATGGTACCTCTGTTGAAGTACGAGTCTCGGCGCCCTTCCGGCCCGGGGTGGATTACCCCTCCCGGCCCGGGGTGGAGTGTATATGGGCTAGCCCAGAAGCATCTCATCCAGTCTCTGCTGGATACAATTGGACCCGTCTCGTTGATTGTCATGTCACCCTGGTTTGTCCAACCAAAATCAAAGGACGGGCCAACTGAAACGTCCCCACCGCCGTTTGGGTCTGGGCTCAGAGATCCGATTCTGTCGAATGAGAGCAGGCTGAGCTGCACCATGAAGCGCGCGAGCTGCTGCAGGATTCTTTGACGCCTCTCTTCACGTGACGTAGGTCCGCTCCTGCGAAACCAGATCTCTCCGACGGTGTGCCCTTCGATAAAGCTCATGGCAGTATAAGGCGCGGCGATCTCATTGTCTGCCGTCGTGTCGAAGTCGTAAACTTTAGGTACGGGGATGGTGGTGTTGGCCGTGATGTATTTCAACGTCTGGACGTTAGACTTGAGCCATCTTTCAGCTGGACCAGTCAAGCTGCCGCTCTTGCCACACGCCGGGACGCGAATGACCATCCTGGTTTTGTCCAGCTGAAGGACGAACACCAAGTTGTAGCTGCCGTACATAGCCTCGACACAGTGGCTGTTGGTGGTATTGACATGGAATACCTTCTCGCGTATCCGTTTACCGAGGGCGAGGAGGTTGGCTGGGGCAATGAGCCTCAAACGTCCGAAGGCCTCCGCCGGAGATAGGTAAGACGGACGAGGATTCATGGTGGAGTGGAGGTGAGGTGATGTCGAAATAATAGAAGGGGAAAAACATTCTGGGACTGGGAGGTCTTGTTTGTTTATCACTGTATCTCACCAGTTGCCCCCTCCCCCTTCCATCCCCCCCGATTAGTGTTCGTCCTGCTCTCTTCCGAGGGAAGCACTACTCGCAACCTCCATGTAGGGAAAGTCCACCTGAACAGCGCAGAAGCCAGTTGAGACACCATTAGATCGGCAACTACAGCCCAGCAGTCGCCCATCAGGATGGCAGGTGGGAAACATGACAGCCTGCTCCCTAGAGTAGTGTGGCCCTTAAGATTAAGGCCGTCAAGTGAGCATCATGTTTTGCTCATTGCTGTGATGACTGAAGAATACCCGATCGAGGCAATACAGTTTAAATATGTGGCATCATCTGCTCAATTATTCTTCGGGACGGATCGTATGGAACTCTGTGTGTGTCCTGCTTCCTCAAGCCTGATGTATCATTGTGAGCCCAAGGCAGTGCTTGACGAACAGGCTGCCCTCTGGTCCCCGCTCTCGTAGCTTGCATGTAGGCTCGGGCTGCATGGATTTCAGTGCATAAATCTCAAGTAGTGACTGGAACTCTTGAGGGAAGCGATTTGTTTTGAGAAACCGTGTCGTTGAAGGCCCGGTTTGATCAAAAGTGTGGCCGTGTTCTTTACATACCTACCTACCTACTTAAGTAGGTAGGGAGATACTAAACGGGCACATCGTCAAAGTCTCCAACGTAGGATTGAGCAAAGTCAACAAAGACTGGCTGCCAGTTGTCCGTTCTGAGAAGCACGTTGGCTGCCCTGAAGTCGTTCATGAGGACGCATGAGCCGTTGATCTTCTCCGCCGTGTCCACGACCGAGGTCCTGCAAGATGTCAATCCACTTTTGCGTGCATATCGGAGGGCAACAGTCCTCGAAATCGGAAGGTGGTGTGCCAGGGACGTATTCGAGCAGAACCCCGCTCACCCTCAGAAATAGGTTGTCCTTGTCCTTCTCCCCAGCCATGTCCTCGAGGCCCTTGTGGTTTTTTTTCTTCTTCTTTTTTCTTTTCGGCCTTGGCCCTCTCCGGGATCTCGTCCTTGACCTGTTTCTCCGACAGAGGGGTGGATCGGAGGCGCACGTGCACCAGCATGCGAAGATGTCCACCATGCACCAACAGGACCAAACCATTTTGGCGGTCATGAAGTTGTAGAACAGCTCTCTTGGTCGTCACTCCCGAGTTGTCGGCGGTGTTCGTCACCTCGAACACGGGCGAAATTGTGGTGGTAATTCCCCTGACGATCAATGGTGACACGGAGCTCCGCAGGCAAAGGTTTGTTGGCTTTGTCGACCAAAAGGGTCAGCTCATTTCCAGGGTCGTAGGTGGGGAGAAGCCCAGGAATGCCAGCCATCTTGGAAGATCTGTGGCGGTTCGCAGGAGGAAAAGCAGTCAAGTGGTGGTTGTTTTCAGATCAAGAGTTTGGAGGGAAGGGTATTACAATGACCTGGGACCTGGGCATGTCACGGCTCGATGTGGAAGATTTGGGCACTATTGCGTAAGTGAACATTTGAATGCAGCGTGTAATTGTAAACAGTCTGTCAGTTCTGCACCACCAGCACCATCAGTCACCTCAAAGTGATGCTTTATTTTAATTTTTTCTTTTTTAACCATGACGAACGCCTATCCCCTCTCCATAGCCCCCCACAGTCTAATAACCCCCAGACGCAGAGCCCTCACAAAGGTGGCGAAGAACAGAATTTGAAGGACACCGTGCAAGATTTTGTGGTACTCAGATTCGAGTACTTTACTCGATACTACTAATATCACAGCCACCAAAGCACTAGAGGAGAATTCTGGCACGAGTTCTTCACCGAGAGTCCTTGGATTAGCCACCGATAGGACGGTCTCGCGAGGTCGGTATGGATAACCTCTTCTATGATAACCACCTGCTGGACGAGTACTGATCTACCAAATAACCTTCCCCAGCACCGTGTCATTCCCTCCTATGAAAGAACCTACGATGGAACAACCTCTCAGAGAACAGCTTCCAAGACAAAATGCCCCCCAGAGGGCAACTTCAATCTGAGGCCGTCATAATTAAAAGTCTCCTGAGGGAAACGCTGCTCCATGGGAGTCCTCTAAAGAATACCATCCCACGGGATGCTTCCTTCCGAGATGAACCTGTGCTGGATTGTACTTGATCATCATGGCGGCACCTCGAAGACGGGAAGCCGCGGCACTGTACATTATCTACTGTACTATGTCCCCGGTCGCTTCTTGCTCCTCCATTCCAGCACTATCTCAGCTGTGGAGCCGAGGCAACACCACTCCTCAATCATCAAACCCCTCAAAGGTATCTCCCCCTTTCTTCTTGCCACCCGCCCCGGGAGTTTCCCGCCGGACCTGCTCCCTGACCTTGGCAAGCATCTCCTCCAGCGCCCTCTGCTCCTCCTTCTCCTTATCCGTAAGCCCAGCCAGCCGCGCAGCCTCCCTCTTCTTCTCCTTCCTCTCGCGGCGGCGCGTCCTCGTCTCCTCCTTCTCAACCTTGCCGCTCCACGGCGCATTCTTGGCCCGCTGCGCAACCCGCCTCTCCGCAGCGGCAGCAGCCTCGCCGCTCTCGACGACCCGCACGCGCTCCGCCAGCGCCGCCAGCCGCTTCTTCTCCTTGGCCGCGTCCTTGTACGCGATGGCGGAGACGTCGATGCCCAGGCCCAGGCCGCGGTCCAGGCCCTCGACCTTGCGCAGCTCCGCCATACGCGGGAGGGCGACAAGCCCGTACTGCATCGCCAGGTCGGCCCAGTCCAGGTCCGCCACGCGGAAGATGGACGCGGCACGGTGCTCGGAGTAGCTGCGAACGAAAGAGGGGAAGGCACGGTACGAGAGGTCGAGGACCTCGCGGTCGGCCAGGGCCAAGGCGCGGATGCGAGACGCGGCTTCCTCGGCCTCTGCGTCGGTCACTGTGATCTCGGGTTGTGTCAATGGTTTCGCGGGAGTCTTGCGGATCTCTAGGAAGGGGATGAAGTCCTCCTCCCTGCCCGGCTGGAGCATGACGACCGCGAGACCGCGCCTGCCCGCCCGCCCTGCCCGCCCCGCGCGGTGGATGTAGGTCTTTGGGTCCTGGGGTGGGTCCTGGACGACCAGGTCGACCTGGGGGATGTCGAGGCCGCGGGCAGCAACGTCTGTGCAGAGGAGGACGGTTGGTGATGATGACGTGAGGAACTGGTTGAAGTTCTTTTCCCGGGTCGAGGGGTCGAGCTTCCCGTGGAGGCGGAGGAGTTTGAAGCCTGGGGGCATTATTGCCGGTAGGACCTTGAAGAAGTACTTGACCGAGTCGCACGTGTTCAGGAAGAGGATGGTCTTCTGGGGCCGAGGGTCGAGCTTTTCCAGCAGTTGTCCAAGGGCGAGGAATTTATGGGATGCTTTGGTGACGAGGTAGGTCATCTGTAAGGAGGCGGGCGTTTTCCTCTCTTCTATTATACCGCCATCCTTCAAATTCTTCACCGTGACGACAATCCTCTGGGGATTCCGCAGCCCAGCCCTGATGAGTTCCGAGACAGCCTCGCTCATCGATGCGCTGAACAGCCCTGTTCGCCTTTGTTTAGGCAGATACCCCAGTATAGTGTTTAATTGTTCTTTGAAACCGAGATCTAACAGTCGATCCGCCTCGTCCAATACCAAGACCTCCAAATTTGATGTTTTAACGAGGGGAGAAGACAGCAGCTCGGCGAGACGACCTGGTGTCGCAATGAGGAGATTGGGCGATTTTCGAACAAAGTAGGAGAGGTCTGCGCGAGGCTTCGTCGTGCCGGCCACGAGTAGTTGCGGGACTACCAAAGGCTCGCTGCCCGCTGGTCTTTTGGTGTCGTCGTCATCTTTGAGGATAGGCAGGAGATCGGCTGAGGGCTGGTGGAAGGGCAGGATCTGATTGGTGAGAACGTCGTATATCTGGGAGGCAAGCTCCCTGGTCGGGCTGACGATGACTCCGGTGACATTATGCAGTTTGCGCGACTCGTCCGAGCGGAGGATCTTGTCGATGACAGGGATAAGGAAGGCGAGGGTCTTGCCGCTGCCGGTGACGGCCTCGACGACGACATCGGTGTTCCGCCTGAAGAGCGGGATCGTAGCTGCCTGAACGGGGGTCATGCGGGCGCCCCAGCCGTTGCTCTTGATGGCATCGAGGATCCATTCAGCGAGGGGCGGAGTCAGGCCCTCCCACGCGCGAGCATCCTTCTTGTCCTTGGCTGCCGCCCTCGGGGCCATCTTGAGAGGTACAGTCGAGCAGTCGGCTGTGGTGTCGGGAGATTGACGGTTGGTTGATATAAGACGGTTAATTTGAGTCAACTGCCATTAGTGTGGTAAAATTATGGGAATTGTCAAGTCTCTTGTAGCAGGTCGACTTCGCAAAACCTGTCACTGAAGATTGGTCGCAGTCTGTTTCTTCTCGCAGAAATTCGACCTGATGTTGCCAATCCCCGAAAAATAATTAAAGTTATCGCTATCTTATCTTATCGGGCCACAAGGACCCTAACCCCGATTCATCAAAAGCCAGCATCCGACCCGACGGTTGGGTCTGGACCTGGCCTTACACCCTTGGATCGGAAATCGGGGATCGATAGATGCCGGTCGAGATGCGAGGCATCGAGTTGTTGTACACTACAAGCAGGTTTAAAATCTTCGCCGCGTGATTGGCAACGAGTTAGGCAAGACGTCATAAAGGCGCCTTGTTCGCCTGGCATGTAGGGGTCAGGGATATTGGATATTGCGACTTTGATGCACATTGGCATTTGCACTTTCAATTGCTTCGAGTGGCATGCCGGTTTTGGGAGCACGCAAATGGAGTGCCGTTTCTCGTAGGATCGAAGCAGAAACAGTGCTTGATCCATGCTGCTGGGTGCGCACTAATTGGGACGGTCAGTTGGACGTGAGTACAACCACATACTCTCCAATGCTGACAACGAGGTGGCCGATTCGAAAAGATGGTTTTTGTTTCATCAAAGCCTGAAGGTGTGGCAGTAGATTCATGTTTACACTCAGTGAACTCTGACGTGAGGAAAATAGATGTCAACCCTACGTTGTGGGTGACGCAGCATGTGTGAGCCACTCGGTCAGCCACTCAGTCAGCCGCCCGTGGTGTGTGGGGCCACTGCGAATACCGCACGCATGTTGAAGAGAAAAAGACACAGAACATTAGACAGACCAGGTCTCGACTAATATCTCGATTAATTAGCAGCTTCAGGTATTGTCGTCGCAGATGCAACGGTTACAAGAAGCAGCGTGGTGGTTGAAAGAAGCAATGGTCCGTCACATGCCTGCAATTCGTCCAATCTCACTGCCCGGGCTCTGGTGAACCCTGTTTTTTTCGCCCCTTCTTTTTTTGAGGTGGTCGCGTGCACAGGCCAAGCAGCCTACGAACGAGGTTGGCACGGACGGAACGGAGCGTCATTCTTTCCCTTCTCCGTTCTTCCTAGGCAAATTCCTGATCGCGGACCAACATTCACCTCAGCCTCGGCGTCGGCCCTTTCTCTCCCTCGCTTTCGCTACCTGGTCTATCGTGACCAGTCTCAGATTGCCTGGTCTGCCGGCTCCAGTATTATTGTGGACTGACCATTCTTGTCCGATACGTACAGTACAGTACTACTGTACCAAGGCAGCAGGCGCGCACGCACACAACGACAAGACACACGACCATCGGGCCCTTCGAGCGAGGCCGCCCGCCCTCTCCGGCACAACCGACTGGCTTACTAGAATTTTGATTTTTACATGCCCGCCGGTTCTTCTATATCAGGAGCCCACCCCTCCCTCCGCCGCCCCCTTGCCCTGCCCAGCAAACATGCGGCCGAGTCACGACGCTCAGCCGCATAAATCATTCATCTCATCCTGGATCCTATGCAAGGTGTAGCGGCACTGCTCCACCGCCCGCACCACCGCCCGCACCACACCGCAGCTTCCGACGACGCCGCATCCCGCGAGCCCACCAGACGGGGAAGACGCTCGTGCTCCCACCCCGGCTCTTCTTCTCCTCCTCCCACCCCTCCCCGTCTCTTCCCTTTGTTCTGGCCCTTCGACCGCCTGCGGTTCCTCCGGCCTCTGCTCTCCGGCACCGTCGCCCTCGCCCTCCCCGCTCTGCCGCCATTCCCCTCTGACATCATGGCCTTCCGCACCAAACCCATCATCCCGGCCACCCCGCGCGTCATCTCTCCGAGCCCCACGCCCTCCGAACGCGAGTCCTCCTCACAAGATGCCTACCTCGGCCCCACAACCAGGTCAGCTGCGAGGAGACGGAGATTGGCGACGCCCCAGCCTGTACATGAGAACCCAGAGGACGACGTGGGCACGCGGGACGGCCTGCGGAGGTCACGCACGAGGAGCAGGAGCCCCCTGGCCACGGCTAAGGTGAATGGCATGACGGCCATCAACACGGAGAAGAAGGCCCCGGCAGCAACAAAAGCCACCAAGCCCGAGGCCCCGCCGGCAAACGGGAAGGCCAACGGCGGGACCGGCGACCACCTGTCCCCAAGCTCCGCCCAGACGTCATTCAGCGGCTGGAGCTGGCGGGACTTCAGCCGAAGCCCGAGCCCGCTGGGGCTGATCCCCATCCACCGGCACTGGCGGACCTTTGTGCACAAGCACGAGGTGCCGCGCAAGCTGCTGCACATGTCCATCGGCTTCCTGGTGCTGTGGCTGTACGCCTCGGGGACGCAGACGACATCCGTGACGCCCTGGCTGGCCGGGTTCCTGGTCCCCATCGCCACCACCGACTACGTGCGGCACGTCAACCCGGCCTTCAACCGCTTCTACACCCGCGTCCTGGGCGCCTTCATGCGCGAGAGCGAGGTCGAAGGGTGGAATGGCGTCGTCTTTTACCTGCTCGGTGCGCTGCTCGCCCTCGGTGGGCTCCCCAAGGACGTCGGCGTCATGGCCGTGCTGCTGCTCAGCTGGTGCGACACCGCCGCCAGCACATTTGGCCGCCTCTACGGCCGCTACACCCCGCGTATCCGCCGCGGCAAGTCCCTCGCCGGGTCTACCGCGGCCTTCCTCGTCGGGGTCGTCACCGCCTGGGGTTTCTGGGGCTGGCTCGTGCCGACCATCGGGCCCATGCCCGGCGACGAGGCCTTCATGTTCAAGGGGACCCTGTCTCTGCCTAGCGCAGCCGCAGCTGCTGTTGGTCTCGGCGGCGAGGGGCAGGCCACCGTTTCTGGCGGCGTGGCCTTGGGGCTAGTGAGCCTCTGGTCTGGCTTCGCGGCGGCAGCAAGCGAGGTTGTCGACGTGTTCGGGTGGGACGACAACCTGACCATCCCCGTCCTGAGCGGGTGCGGTATCTGGGGGTTCCTGAAGATCTTTGGGTAGGCCTCAGGGCACGGTTGGACCCTCAGCAACATTCAGAAGCAGACGAAGCAGCGAGGATTTGGTTTATTCTTCAGTATGCAAGTCGCCATTTCATACGTATACACAAATATGTGTCAAGAGCCATCTGCTATTCTTGTGGTGGATTGTTGCTGGAAACGGTGTTTGGGCGTCAGCGGTGGCTATGAATAGATGACTGCTCTTGACCTTCTCATACTTACCTAGGTACTTAAAACCCAAGCATACAAGCAGCGCATGGATTTGTTAGCTGGAGGGTTACTTGGTGGCTGGCATGGCGGTGAAACGTCCCGCGCATGGAGAGGTGATAAAATTTCCCTTTGGGTTCCTCATGATATACACAAATAGAACACCGCAATACCAATCGTCGATCTCTAACTCATCAAAAGCCTGCAAAGTAACTGTCTAGTTTCCCTGCGTCACATGTTGGATTGTCAGAGACGCTGGGCATGAAAGAAGACGGGGGGGGGGGCGGGCGGGACGAACATTGCCAGAAGAGTGAGCAATACCACGCCGCCTTGGGGACCCTCAGGGACTTGGAAGGATCACCCAGGCACTCTCGAATTCGTCCTGTCCACTTACTGCAGCTGCAGCTGCAACTCATAACCCCGGCTCTTTTTCGCCGTGAATCACACTAGCAGCACATCTGCATCTGAAATCGTGGCGAAGGCTTGAACAGGCGGCGACTTCGCAAGACTGGCCGCCATGAGGCGGTGGCCAACGCAGGCGTCAACCCGCTTTGCGCGGTCGTGACGCCACGCACGTTTGCCGGTACACACAAGACTGCGCAATGAGGAAAGAAGGGGTCGGAAGGTGAGGAATTTTGATTTAATGCAAAGCGGTTGGGCTGGTTGCGTGGGTGGGACGGGGCTGCAAATTAGGGAAGGGAACTCTTGGCTGGCTGGCTTTCGCTGCGGTGACTTGGAAGGAGGCGTGTGTGTTCACACTCCTCTGTGACACTGTTTCGGCTGCTGTGCTTCAGCGGGGGTCCAACGCAGTTCACAGGGTGGCAGAGTCTGGCAGGGTATCTTCTTCCTTCACGTCTGCTAGCGGCCGGGTTAAATTGAACAGACTTATCCGTATTTGAATAATAATAATAATTTCTTCTTGTCAAAGAAAAAGGGGACGCCTGGCTACTGACCTCAGGAAATATGTCTCGAAACACGACAGGAGAACTGTCGCCGTCTTAGGCATGTCTGGCCACTCACTGCTACTAGCATGCTTTCTCATTTTTGCAACTCACGGCACATCACATGCTCCCAGGCCCCAGTTTCACTGCCATTCAATTAAAGAAATAGAGCCAGGAAAAGCAAGCAGGCATGTGCACCCTCACCGGTCAGCTTGAACATTCTTTCTCCTCTCCAACTTCGCATGAAACCAGCTCGTCCAATACCGGTACCCAAGCAACAACCCTCTTTCTTCCCCGAGGGGACTGCAGAAGAGAGAGAGAGAGGTCTTCGAGAAACTATTTAATATGGGAAGGGGAAAGGACGGCGTTGTGCGTGTAAAGTCGCGAGCCGTTTGCTCACGACCTCCACCTTTGTGTCCCTCCCAGACCGATCACCGCTCCCCAGAGAGGCCATCAAGAACCCGGTGGAAATATCTCAACCCAGGTGTTCCCATCACAGGAGCATACAGCGAGTGCTTCTCGGCTCACGCAGGAGTCAATCCCTTACCTCTCGTAGCTTGGCAACATGAGACGAGATTGCTCTTTCTCAAGTAACCCCCCAACCCCCGGCACCTAGATTGTCCCTCGATGTCGATTACAGAGAAGCTGGCAGGATTAAAACGGAGCGTACTTACTGCTCATGTGTGTGCTTGACCATGCGACAAGCCAACGCTGTCATCTCAAGTCGGCAGGCCCTCTTCATCCCACCGACAGGCAAAGGACCAGCGCATAGTCACCAGACTCCAGATCCGTAGAGTATATATTTGATATTTACTTCCGAAAGTCCATTCTTAGCGCATACAAGGTGACAGACAGCATCCTCGCGCTTGTCAGGGTGTTAGACAAATTGTGGAGATGGCTCATGATATCTCGCCCATTTGGCACTCGCCATACGTGATGGACTTGGCAACTTCAATAAGACAACCACCGCCTAGATCTCTCTCTCGAGGCATTGCCGTGGGATTACTGTGTCTGCTGCTGTGGGGTATGCCATCGGCAAATAAACGAAACAGTTGATGGATGGGGAGGGGAGCTTTGTACTGGAAGATGATACATGAACGCGCACATGTGAAGATTGCCGTGGGGGATAACATTTACCACCTCTGAAGACGAATGAGAGAGCGTCGACGACGTTAAAGTCATCCGAGACATGGCTTTCCCTAAGCCGTGCCGGATAGCATCCTCACGGCTTTAAAGGGGAATCCCTCCCCCAACAGAAGCGACTTCGTCCACACAAATTACCGAGCTAAAGTCATCAGATCACACCGTCCACCAGGACGACATATTCACAATTCACAACCGCTTCCTGGCCAAAAAGGGGGAGGGGGAGGGGGAG